>JASAND010024783.1:0-35947 GCA_030248195.1 Trissonchulus latispiculum
ACCACAGCTCTCTACAGCCACTTTGAGCATACAGTTCTATGACAAAAGTTGCTCAGCTCGCGCGGTGCTTTCATTTGGTACCAAATTTGACCACTTTTGGAAAATTTTATTTTTGACTCAAAATCGCCTAAGTCCACACCCCACCCCACCACTGCACTCTCAGCCACTTTGAGCATGCAGTTCTATGACAAAAGTTGCTCAGCTCCGCTTAGCGCTTTCATTTGATACCAAATTTGACCACTTCTGAAAATTTTCATTTTTGACCACATGACCTCTCACCTACATGACCCTCCAGATGGCAAAGTGGAACCAGCACAGCAAGATGGTTGAGTCCGACGGCAAAAGAGATGCCAGGAATGAGCTGGGCGTACCAGAAAACTCCCGAAGACAAAGTTTTGAGAGGCTAAGTACAGTCCTACATGGTATTCCTGGAAGTCGGTACTGACCGGACCCTCCAGACGGCAATTTGGAACCAGCCCAGCAAGATGGGTGGGTCGGACGGCAAAACGGAGACCGGGAATGAGCTGGGCGCACCAGAAAACCCCTATAGACAAAGTTTTGAGAGGCCAAGTAAAGCCTACTATGTACCTCCCGGAAGTGGTTACCGACCTGACCCCTGAGACGGTCATGTGGAACCAGCCCAGCAAATTGGGTGAAACGGGCAGCAAAACTGATGGCGGGAAAGGATTCTCCGTCCCCAAAAACCTTTATATGCACGATTTGAAAAGTCTATCTTGAAAAATAAGCGAAAAAACTAAGTTCAAAGTCGGACCCAACATTCACCAACTTTGGCGGGCCACTGTGGCGCTGTGGCGCAACATATCAAAAATCCGACTTCAAACGTCATAATCCGGATATATGTCCTTATCAACCATATATAACTTGTCTGGTTTGTATTTGCACAAAGAGCTGGAAAGAAGCTAATCCCAGGCATACTTTTGGCCATTTCGACGTTCTGAGCCGACTTTGTGGCGCCACTGTGGCGCTGCGGCGCACTGTGGCGCGGCGGCGACCACATATATCGAAAGTCAGTAACCTATATATATTGATGATATACCACAATAGGTGTCATCCCTTCGCTACATTCTGTGAAAGAGGCTACAAAATGGTGACATACGAGGGTAAAACGGAGACACCAGAAAAAAAAAAACCTCTGGCATAACTGCCGGCGGGTGTAACTTTTTAACGGTAAGTGCTACGGGGATGAAATTTTCCAATTATACTAAACTCGACACGCACTTTCTTTTGCGCACAAAATTTGCGCAGGATCTGCGCAGGAATCTGCGCAGCCCCTGCGCAGCGCCTCTGAAGGCTGTCATTGGGGCGTTTTGACTCATATTATAGGGGTCGCTACCGCGACCCCTATGATATAGTTTTAGAATCGCAGTTATATATAAACCAACTAATACTGCATAGTGCATGGTATATATACTTCTAGGTTTGCTCTTTCTAATGGACTATACTAAGCAGCTACCAGGGTATTTTGTATGGATTTTTTTCGGGGGGGGGGGGCTTCAGGGGCCCTCCGGACCGGGGGGGGAAATTTCTGGGGGAGGAAGATTTCTTGGTAAAAATGAGCCAAAAATTGCTATTTGTTTGCGTATTTTGCACGTAGAAACGCAAAAAGTTCTCAAAAATGCCAGGATTTAAGCCAAAAATAGCTATTTTTAGGTACGAACCTCCGGCGAAGCCGGAAAATTTTAGAAAATTTGACCATTTTCTGGCTTTTTCCTAGGCAAAATTTCTGGGGGTGGGGAAATCTGGGGAGAGGGGCCCCCAGGTCTGGGGGGGCTCGGATTTCTGGGGGGGGGGAAGAAACATTTTTTAGAAAAATGTCTAAAAATAGCTATTTTTTGCTGCTGAGCTAAAAAATCACTATTTTTAACTTAAATTTAAGCTTAAAATAGCTAAAAAATGCTTAAAAAAATGAGTAAAAGTCCGGCGAAGCCGGAAAAAATTTTCAAAATTTGCCCTAGAACCCTATTGTTCCGGGCACCTTAGGGTATTTAGGCCCGAATCCTGGGGGGGGCGAGCCAAGTCTGGGGGGAACGGATTTCTGGGGGGGGGCCCACCCCCCCCCGGTAGGAAAAAGCCAGATTTTTGGAAAAAATGTAGACCTCATTAAGGGGGAAGACCAAAATCCCGGGGGGAAGGCATTTTCGGGGGGAAGGTCAATTTCGGAGGGCCCCCCGTCCCCCCCCTCTGTAAAAAATACCCTGGCTATGGCACTGTGGTTGAGGAGTAGGCGACCATGTTTTTCCTTTCTCTTCGCTCATGTTTTCCCATTGACTATAAAAGTTTGTTAAAAATCCGGCTTAGCCGGACAATGTTTAGAAAGTTTGGGGTAAAATGGAAACTATAACAAATTTTTGGGTTGTTAGCTCAGAATTTAAGGGGGCTCCTTGAAAGGGAGGGAGGGAGGGAGGGTGTGAGGTCCATTAAAAATAAGCCAGTCCCTGAAATGTTTTTGAAGTCCGCCCCCTCGAACAGCTTGCGCCACTGAGTGGAACTTCGTTAAAACTTAAAACTAAACTTGACTTGATTGTTAGCTAGCGTTAAAACTTGAAGACCAGACTAAGCCAAAGTTTGGTATGTCTATTTTCTCGATCACGCTGACTTTATTTATCGGCAAATCGTCGACTTTGCAGAATAAGTTTTATCTTTCGATACGCAAGGGGGACCAAGGGAAACCAAAAAAGTTCTTGCTTGAAGAGTGTATCTACAGGGTGTCTGGGCATCAGAACACGAATCCGATCGATGTGCGGTTTTCGAACCAGATTTTAGTGAGCTCAATATACGTAAGCTTACAGCTCAAGCTTGCCGTTGTATACTGTTGTATATACTGCCGTTGTAACTTATATACATACTTAGCTTACATCAGTCCTCGTGCGCACCAATTTTGGAAAAGTAGGAATAAAAGTAGGAATTTTCTTCAAAAAAAGTAGGAAAAAGTAGGAACAAAAAGTAGGAATTTTGCAAAAAAAGTAGGAATTTTAAAGTAGAAATTTTGCCTAAAATTATGAGTTTTAACATAGGTAATTGTTGAAGTTAGTTAGTAACTTGATTGGGCTAGCCCTTGATAGTGTTAAATGCACTCTATTTTAGAAAACCCCGATCTATGCACTTTGACGTTTAACCGAAAAAACGGAAAGGCATCAAAGCAATTGATTTCTATGTGATATTATTATTATTATTACATTATTTCAATACGATAATTACACATTGCTTGAAAAAATTAATTTCCGATAATGCTCCATTCCAGTATCTTTAAATTTACGCATACACATTTTTTGTACATAAATTAGTCTATTAAATTCTCAAAATTCGCTAAATTTTCGTGTCCCAGAAGCAGGATTAGGACCAACCAAACCCTCTTCCACATCTCACATCTGACCGCTTCACCCAAATTCCTTGAACCGCATAACATTATTCTACTCATATGACGGACCTATATATATAATTGTTTTTTGTTTAACCTTAACCAAATTTAACTGTCTGTTCATTTTTAAAATTTGTTCGTTTCCAAGAAATGCGTTCTAAAGAACACTATTTTGGAACAAAAACTGGGCAGTTGACGCTTTTCAAGCCAAGCTGACGAGAAAAGCTTAACATCAACCCAAGGTATTCAAGTAAAATACTTCCAAAATCCAACCAGATCTTTAAAATTAAAATCTAAGTCCCGCGAAGCCTGAAATCTTCAAAAATACTGGGAAAAATCTTCGGGCTGAAATGTGTCGGCTCTTACTATGCTACAGTACACAAAGCTATCTGCAAGAATAATAAACTTACCGGGCAAAAATCAAAAGCAAAATTTAAAAATTTCAAGTTGATTATTTTTGGATTCTGGTTATTTAAATTTGTTGTTGTGTTTGCTGCATTAGACATCACAATGTGATGCTCATCACCCGACGGTGCAAAGAGTTAGCCAGGAAACTGGCCGCGTATGGTTGGTCAAAAACAACTCAACCAAGCTGCCAGAAGGAGTCTCAAAGCCTGGTCGACATCACGACGGCTGACGTCTAATCCTTTTCAGAAAATGCTCCGTCGGCGTCGGCGTTGCCATATTTGGCGGCTAGCCCTGGAGAAGCAGCACACAGCACAAGTCTTCCATGCAAAAACAGCGGCATGGCAGCCTTTGCACCAAAGGAAGACAAGCTCCAAGTATGCTGTTCTATGATATAGCCTACACGGGTGGAAGCACAGCGGTTGCGATGCGAAACTGCCTTAAAATTAGAACTGTGCAAGCATTATGGCAATTTTCAGCACAATATACGCAGCCCTCTTCTTTTAGACTTGCCCTTCATAAAGCACTACCAGAAGTATACATAATTCTAGCAAGAGACTATAAAAACTCAACGTTAAACATATAAACGGAGAGCAGTTCTGAACAAAACGGACTAGCCTAGTCTTGTTTCGCAAACACATGTAACGGCCTGCAGAACAAAAAATGTTCTAAGAGTGTACCTTTTCAGCGAGTAAGGTAAGCATTAAAATCAAACTTTCCGCGCCCCAGGCGCGAAATTTTCGTAAAATTAAGCAGAAAACTAAAGTTAATAAATAATAAAATTTACCAGCCTAGGAAAAAAGTAGGAAAAAGTAGGAATTTTTGGCCTCAAGTAGGAAAAAAGTAGGAATCTGGAAAAAAGCAGGAAAAAAAGTAGGAAAAGTAGGAACCGCACGAGCACTGCTTACATATACGTATATACTGAGCCAAGAAAAATCCGAGCAGGAAAACGAACTTTAGATTCACTCTACAACATAGAAAACCCGCCAGAAACTCTAGCAAAAGCAGACAACAAGTTATCGTTTTACTTAGTCCTCTACTGCGAATTGGAAAAGCTATATAACTTCGCGAAATAGAACAATTTCGGAATAGTGAAAGCCAGACTCTCTGCATCAAAAAATAAACACCTAAATAATTAACACGCAAAACGCTATTTATGCATATACGGTACATTTCACGGAAAGAGTGCCAGTTGGAGAAGTTTTAACAATTGGAGACTTATCGCCAAAGTTGAAGTAAAGTCCAAACAGAATTGGCGAAAAGCCATCGTATATACAAACAATATATATATATAATTATATATAAGAGTAATTCTTACAATTCTATCATCCATTCACCCTGAAGCATTGATCTCCAATTTTCTTCATCTAATGACTTCAAGAATTTGCTCCCACCAAGGACAGCACCAATGCAAGCAAGGAAAACGGGCAAAAACCGACTTAGCATCGCAGTAAACCTTGAGTAAAATAAAGCCTAAACCAAAATGCGGACGCACTAATGTGCTTAATATACGTATATACGTACGTACACAAAAATAAACAGACAATAACAAGAAACAAATACTTGCAGCATGCAAAAACACATTCAGAGATCCAGGATCCGATCGATACATTCACCAGGATAACCGAGAATGAAAGCAACCAACACTGCTTTGATTCCAAATTTCTTGAACAGTAGCCTTGAGGGGCAAATGAAACTATTTTCAAGAAACGAAGAAAGAAATTTTTGAAGCCTGATTGGGACAGGGTTTTTTTGGTTTCACGATTTGCGCCAGTGCTGCGTCAGGAACTTGTAGGAAGTGTCAGGAAGTGTAGCTTAACATTTTCCCTTTTTAATGAATACAATGAAACTAGTATTTGAGAAGAGTTTTTAACGGATTCTTGAAGAAGTGCAATTTTTCAGATTTTTCGCAGGCTGAAGTAAATTTTTTCGTGAGACATCGGTTACATAGTTGAAGTTAAAGTTAAATTAGTTAAAACGTATGCGCAACCTAGATTTTGCCTACTTTTATTAACTTTGATTTTGATTTTGCAGTTTTAATTTAAATTTAATTTGCGCCGACGGCGCAAAATCATTGCTTTTCTTCTTGCTCTGTTTTGTAGAAAATAATTTTTTACCTCCGAATCCTGACGGGCCCGCATGCCCCCTGGCTGCGCCCCTGATATACATACATATATATATATATATATATATATATATATATATATACATATATATATATATATATATATATATATATATATATATATATATATATTAGGGATCGACCGGAATTCCGGTTCCGGTACTTTTTGGTTCCGGTTCCGGTTCCGGTTTTTGAAAACGTACCGGAACCGGAACCAATTTTAGCCTATTAGCAAAAGCAAAATTTTATTAAAATTTTCAAAAATTTTATCAAACTTCTTTAAAACTTTTTGAAAAACTGTGATTCTCTTATAACCAGAATATGATTTATTCAAAAATTTTCGCCTGCGGCGCTATTGCATTGCTTAGAATGTTTAGAATTTGTATATATATAATAATAATGTCTAATGTATCGTTGTTATGAATATTAATATATTATACAACAAAACTAATACTTAAAATCAGATTACATACTAGATATATAGTAGATACTGTATATATATATATATAGTATTTAAGTAGTGGTAGAAGATGCTAATGCTAAATTGAAATTATTGAAGTCGTGGCGTCGATTTATGCTATTTCAGAATTATATATAGAGCGGACTGTTGTATAATTAAATGTCAGTTTTAGCTTAAATTTAATCAATTGTTTAAATCGAGACTGGACTTTAAATGGACTAAGTTTATTGCTGTTTGTTTAGTAATTAATCCAGTGCGGAGATAAAATTTATGGATGGAACAAATAGCAAGGGTATTTAAAAATATTTTGAAGAAACGTCATTTAAATTTAAAAATCCTGATGAAGCTAGCCAATTAAACAAATTTCGTTTAATTCAATTTGGAGAAATTGTGCAATTCGACTTTCTTTGAAACTTGTGAAAAATACTTTTGGCTTATATTTATGTTTAATGGATGAAAATTTATATATACAATATTGCAACCATGCAGAAAACATTTGCATTTTAATCACAAAACTCCAATAATTTAATTAATTAATTTAATTTCGTATTTTGAAAATGCTGCAACTTTTGCTGGAGCTCTGGTAAAGTTAAATGAACTTTTTGATTATGACTAGAAATTATCAGACAAGCCAGATAAAAACTAAACATGTTTCTGAGTTATTTTGCCGAAAGCGGTAAGAGCAGCTTGTGGTGCTCGCAAAAATTTCGTTGAATCAGTTTCTATTTACTTTGTAGCTTAAATTCAAAATTCAGCTTAACTGATTAAGAAATTAAATTTTATTTGCCAGTAATATCCTTTAAAAGTCAACTTGCATTTGATTAAATTATTCATCGAAATTCGTATGTATAATGTAAAAATATAGATGCCGTTTATTCATCGAAAATGTGCTCGAATAATATAAACATAGCATATGCAAATTTTAATTTTAAAGCTATACAGTTTAACTATGCTATATGACAAAAATCTCTTAATAAATTGCAAATTTCATGTTCGTGCATTGAAATAACTATATAAAATAGAATTCAAACGTTATATATTACAATGTTCTAGTAACTACAAAAAACGAAAAATTGTGCAAAAATTGTCCAAAACGTCAGAAAAAATTTTCGATTTTTGTAGTGTTAAAGAGCTGGTTCCGGTTCCGGTTCCGGTTTTTTAAAGCCAGTTCCGGTTCCGGTTCTTTGGAGTTCCGGTCGATCCCTAATATATATATATATATATACAAGTAACAAAAATGCTCCGCACAAAAGGAGATATGTGTGTTGGGCCTATGTCTATCCATTATAATCGCCTAAGTCCCCACCCCACCTCACCACAGCACTCTACAGCCACTTTGAGCATGCAGTTCTATGACAAAAGTTGCTCAGCTCGCTTAGGGCTTTCATTTGATACCAAATTTGACCGCTTTTGAGAAATTTCATTTTTGACCGAAAATCGCCGAAGTCCCCACCTCACCCCATCACAGCACTCTACAGCCACTTTGAGCATGCAGTTCTATGACAAAAGTTGCTCAGCTCGCTTAGGGCTTTCATTTGGTACCAAATTTGACCACTTTTGAAAACTTTCATTTTTGACCGAAAATCGCCTAAGTCCCCACCCCACCCCATCACAGCACTCTACAGCCACTTTGAGCATGCAGTTCTATGACAAAAGTTGCTCAGCTCGCTTAGGGCTTTCATTTGGTACCAAATTTGACCACTTTTGAAAAATTTTATTTTCGACCACTTGACTGACCCTTCAAACGGCAAAGTGGAACCAGCCCAGCAAAATAGGTACGTCGGACGGCAAAACGGATACCGGGAATGAGCTGGGCACACCAGAAAACCCCTATAGACAAAGTTTTGAGAGGCCAGGTAGAGCCTACTATGGACCTCCAGGAAGCGGTTTCCGACATGACCCTCCAGACGGCAAAGTGGAACCAGCACAGCAAGATGGATAAGTCCTACGGCAAAAAGGACACCGGGAATAAGCTGGGCGCACCAGAAAACCCCTATAGACAAAGTTTTGAGAGGCCAGGTAAAGCCTACTATGGACCTCCAGGAAGCGGTTTCCGACTTGACCCTCCCGACGGCAAAGTGGAACCAGCCCAGCAAGATGGGTGGGTCTGACGGTAAAACTGACTGCGGGAATCGATTCTCCGTGCCAGAAAACCATTGTATGGAAGATTTGAGCGTTCAAAGTTAAATAGATAGCGAGAAATTTCGATTTTTCATTTTTTGAATTTTCGCCATCTTTGACGGGCCACTGTGGTCGCTAGGGAAGTGATAGAGAAACGCAACCTGGACCGTTAGTTAGTTCAATATATGTAATTTCTGAATATAAAAAGAAATCAGCTCCAGCTCGTAACGTTCGACCTGAGCGACGACCACAAAAATGGTCACTTTTCGCTATGAGCCGACTTTGCGGCGCCACTGCGGCGCTGTGGCGCAGCTGCGGCGCAAAAAAAGTTGTGATTCTTAAATTCTTTAGAGGGTACTACTAGACCCCATAGCCCTTTAGGTTGGCCCACCGCTGTAGATCACGTGAAAGCGGCGAACATTATGTACAATACAACCATCAAATAGGAGAAACCGGAAAAAAAACATCGCCGCCATAACCGGTCCGGGGCGCAACTTTTTAACGGTAAGTGATACGGGGCTGAAACTTCACAGACATACTAAACTCGATGTGCTCTACAATTTGCGCATGAAATCTGCGCAGGATCTGCGCAGGATTTTGCGCAGCTTCTGCGCAGCTTATTTTACACTGTCTCCAGCCACTTTTCACACATATTATAGGGGTCGCTGCCGCGACCCCTATGATATATATACTAAAAATGACCCCGCTCTTTCGAATGGATAGTCAAAACTGTTCTGGCATGCTGCCAGCAAAAATTTCGGCTGAGTTTTTTTACCGCATTGGGTTTTTTCCCATCGGTTTGGTCGAAAATCTCTCACCAATCGTATATAAGTGCTAGAGAGGTGTGTTATGGCTCATTTCGAAGCTCTCAGCAACGCCTCATGGTATATAGTTATCGTTAGATTTTCGATTTGTCGCTTAAAAAAGTTTCAGCCAAAAATTGAAAATTTGCGTTTTCTTTCCGTCCGCTCTATACCTCCGAATTACCCAGGCGACTTTGTTGACATTTTGGAAACATTTTTTGATAGATTTTGATCGATCGCTTTTGCTGATCGATCGATCGGATCGATCTCTCGATTTGATATTTGAATTCAGCGACCTCGACTTACCGTAGGGGCAACTTGTCAGCCTAATCGGAGTCAAAATTTTTGGGCCTTTCGCATTGTCCCCCCCACAGCTGAAATGAAAATCCGAAAAAGCACAATTTGAGGGATTTAGTTGAAATTCGGCTGGCTTTTTCCTACAGGGGGGGGGTGGGCCCCCCCCAGAAATTCGTTCCCCCCCAGACTTGGGTCGCCCCCCCCAGGATTCGGGCCTTCCCCTCCCCCACCCTAAAGTGCCCGGAAAAATAGGGTTTTGAGAGCAAAATTTTTAAAAATTCTTCCGGCTTCGCCGGATTTTTACCCATTTTTAAGCATTTTTTAGCTATTTTAAGCTTAAATTTAAGTTAAAAATAGTTAATTTTTTAGCTCAGTAGCAAAAAATAGCTATTTTTAGGCATTTTTTCAAAAATTTTTCTTCCCCCCCCCAGAAATCCGAGCCCCCCCCCCCAGACCTGGGGGGGACCCCCCCAGAAATTTTTGCCTAGGAAAAAGCCAGTTTGGTAGGGGTAAGTTTTCGGACCTGCTGATTTTCAAAAGGCAAAAATTTTAAAATTTTTAAAATTTTAGTTGGTAGGGGGGACCAAGGGGATCAAAAGATTTTTTCTTCGCTGTTGCTCAAAAGTTGTATATATATACGTGTATATATATCTAGAGGTTTTGTTGGTCGTTGAACACGAATCTGAAGTCCGTTTTTGGATTCAGCTTTTCGTTAGCTCAGGATAAGCTTCATTTTAAGCTTACAAGTTTAGCTAACAAGTTTAGCTAGCTTACAAGCTAACAAAAAGCTGAATCCAAAAACGGACTTCAGATTCGTGTTCAGCGACCCCAAAAACCCAAATATATATACGACTTTTGAGCAAAATCGAAGACAAAAAATATTTTGATCCCCTTGGTCGGTCCCCCCTTACCAACTAAAATTTTAAATTTTAAAATTCTTTTTAAATTTTTTGCATTTTTGAAATCAGCAGGTCCGAAAACCTACCCCTACCTAATTTCAACTCAATCCGCCAAATTGTGCTTTTTCGGATTTTCAATTCAGCTGTTGGGGGGAGGGGATGATAATGGGAAAGACCCAAATTTGGAAAATTTGGAAAATCACTAGAAAGTGATGCAGAGTGATGCGAAAAAGTGGCGAAAATAACTGGAAAAAACCTGGAAAATGTCTGGAAAGTGAACCGGAGTGATTCAGAAAAAGTCTGGGAAAAGTCTAGAAAATGTCTGGAAAGTGTCCGAAAAAATCCTGAAAAATGTCTGGAAAGTAAAGCTGAGTGATCAGAAAAGATCTAGAAAATGTCTAGAAAATGTCTGGAAAATACCCGGAAAACAAGGTGTACCTTGAGAAATCGCTGGGGGAGGGGGTAGCCGAAATTATATAGGGAGGGTGAGGTCAGCCGGTCTGAGGTGGGGTGGGGTCCGGAAAAATCGAATTTGGGGGGGGGGGTAAAAAATTTTTCGGTCAAAAATTTAGAAAAAATTTGCGAATTCGCTTAAAAACGTTATTTTCAACTAAAAATCAACAATATTTCTTTATTTTTGCTCATTTCGTCGAAAAAACTTAGATTTTTGCAAAAAATTTCGAATTTTTACTAATTTTGAAGCAAAATTCTCAAAATTTTGAGGGTGGGGTCTGGCAAATTTGGATGGGGGGGTCTGGGATTTGGCCATTTGGGGGTGGGGTATGCCTTCAAAATTTCGAGGGTGGTGTCGGCACTTTTCCATTTGGGGGGAGGGGTTCCCCCCCCATCCCCCCCAGGTACACCTATGAACACAGTCCTGAGTGATGCGGAAAATACCTGGAAAAAGTCTGGAAAATTAGAAAATGTGGAAAAAAGTCTGGAAAATCTCTGGAAAACCCCTGGAAAAAGTCTGGAAAATTCCTGGAAAAACGTTTTTCAGATTTTTTCCAGACTTTTTCCGAAAAAAGTTTTCCTGTGGGCCCTCCCCCCAACCCAAATCCCCGTTACACCTATGGGGAGTGGTAGTCGCGCCGAAGGCCGAAAAACGGTAAAAAATTAGATATAACGTATATACATATATATATATACATTTAGGATAAATTTTGCTAAATTTTTCAAAGGTGGCCAAATTTTTGGCTTGAAGTGTTCATTATATATTGTTTGATGGGGGATTGAGAAAATTGCTGGGGGGGCTGGCTAGGTGTGTTTGGAGGGGGGGTGGAGGGGGGACCCCTCCCCCCTAATGAAGGGGTCGCCAACCCCCCCCCCTAAAAATTTATTCTTACTCCTCCCCAGTAGCGGCGCCAGGATTTTTTGAAGGGGGGGGGCCGACCCAAAAATCCGGCGACCTTTTTTTGGGAAATCCAAAAATTTTGCCAAATTTTGCCTTAATTTCTCAAAAATTCTTAAATTTTAGCAAAAATTTTTCGGTTTTTAGCAAAAATTTTTCAATTTTTATCAAAAATTTTTCAATTTTTTAAAAAAATTTCTTAAAAACAATCAAATTATGCATATAAACAGCTGAAAAATTTTTCAAGGGGGGGCCCGACACCCCAAAGGGAGGGGCCCAAATCGCAAAGGGGGGGGGCCCGGGGCCCCCGGGCCCCCCCATGGCGCCGCCACTGCTCCTCCCCCCAAATCGATTTTTTCAGACCCCTCCCCCTAAAAGTTTTCGCTTAAAAGTTCGCCGACCCCACCCCAAATCGACTTTTTGCGACCCCCCTCCCCTTTTTTTCGCCAAACCCCCTCCCTACTTTTTTCTGAACCCCACCCCCACTTTTTTCGCCAGCCACCACACCTATGGGCATAGGTGTAAGGTGGGGGGGGGTAGCCCCCTCCCAAGCCTTTTTTCAACCCTCCCCCAAAACTTTGGGGGGGGGGGGAACGTCCGGGGGTAGTCGCGCCGAAGGCGCGAAAAATGGCCAAGAATTGGGTATTTTTAGGGTAAATTTTGAAAAAATTTTCAAAAATGTCGAAATTTTTGGCTTAAACTGATTATTACTATGAGAAATACACGTTTTTAAATGTATTATGGATCTTATGACTCAATATTGACCTTATTTTGGACTTGGAAACATGTTGGCAATCAAGTTTTTGAGTTTAAAACCACTGTCTAATGTTAAAATTACTTTATGGTTAGATGTTTTTCATCATTAGAAACGGCTGAAAATGCGATTTTTGGCATAAAAAATGAAAAATTTTTTTGGGGGAGGGTTGGGGGGGGTCCTGGGGGGGGGTTGGGGGGTCGCCAGAGGGGGCCCCCCAGAAAATGTTGGGGGGGGAGCCTCCCCCACCCCAAATCTCCGTTACACCTATGCCTATGGGGCTGGCTACGTATATACCTACACATAACACATACACAACACAACCAGACAACCTTAACACACTACATAACAATTTTAGATAAAAAGCCAGACACTAGCTCAATTCTAACTAGCATACATTGTTACACTAGCAATAATGTTGTAACTACCTTTGCTACCATCAAACTGTAACTGAAATCATGCCCCTTTATACTGCATATCATATGGTGACTACACGTCATTCTTTTGCAGAATAATTACAACAACGGATGGAATTGAGAAAAGGAGATTGAAACTTTTGAACTTGGTTGTTTACACAGGTACGAGGCGTTTCGATCTGATAGGACACGTGCTACAGGAGAGGAGTATTGGCATTGGAACACAAAAGCTTTAAATCTGCCTCGATTTCAAATTTTTCCGAAAATGGTTATGAAATCACCTGTTTTGATACCTTTTTATATGAAAATCGGGATAAAGTTAGATTTGTTGTGTGTTATTTGCCTCCTTCTCGGTTATGTAATCAGGTAGAGCTGCTGTGTAAAAGGATAAAATCACTTTTACAAAACTCTTCTAGGTACATTCTATTGGGTGATTTTAATTTTCCAGGCATAGATTGGACAAATTTCACTTGTAAAAATAAAGAGGAAGAAATATTCTTAGATTTAGTTTTAACCTTAAACTTAGCTCAGTTTGTGCACACTACAACTAGAGGACAAATTTGCTTGGATATTATTTTGACTAACAGTGAAAATTTATTTGGTAATGTGAGGGTAACGGACCCGTTAGCAAATTCTGATCACGACAAGGTTGATTTTTGTTGGCGATGGCTTATTCATCTAGCTATGTCTATATTCATTCGAAAGATCTCATTGAGCTTCACATTTTTGCTTTTTAAAGCAAGTTTCTAGCTTTTCTCTGCCGTGAGATATAGTCGATTTTCTTTTTTCTCGTCGAAAACTTTTCATTTTTGCAGAAATCAAATAATCCAACCTTTCTTGAACTACGCAAGCCGTAAAATAATACTAAGGGCGTCGATCTGAAGGACTCACAGGGACAAATTATCCGACACATGATCGTCTTCCAACTGCTATCCTGTAGGCTGCATGAATCGGTGACGTTGTTCAGCATCATTAAAATCATCGTTAAGATTGCTTGAGTACAGTAAATGCCTTGATAATTAATGCATTTTCAGAAATAAACAAATAGGCAAACCGGGAACAAAATCTCGACTAAATATTTGAAAAATTCTAACAGCGGCAGTGTGCAGCGAAATACATTTTCCAAAACAGTACCAGACCAGTTGCGACTTCACAATACTTTAAGGTGTTGATTCCTTTTGAGCACATATTGCTGTTTGGCGGCGTAAATCAAGATGAACTTTGATGAAACTTTCTGAAATAAGTTCTTTTAGCGTCCTAACACCCTCCGCGCAATTCCGATTCAAAAATTCGAGATTTCCGGTCAGAGTGGTTTTTCCCAATTTCTGAACGTTTGGCAGCTGCTATATAGTTATGACTGTATTCATTCGAAGGTTCTCATTGAGCTTCCCATTTTTGCTTTTTAAAGCAACGTTCTAACTTTTGTCACCGTGAAATATAATCGATTTTCGTGTTTTGGCGTCGAAAACTTGTCATTTTTGCAGAAATCAAATAATCCAACCTTTATTGAACTACGCAAGCCGTAAAATAAAACTAAGGGAATCGATCAGAAGGACTCACAGGGAAAAATTATCCGACACATGATCGTCTTCCAACTGGTATCCTTTAGGCTGCTATCATAAAAATGTAGTTTTTGCAAAAGCACGACCAATTTTTTTCCAAAGACTGTGGAGCATTAACCATGCAAGCTGAAGGGCTGCTACTGGACAAATGTGTTCTGCGCAAATATACCCAGGGACGATTTTTTAGTTGCGTCGATTGCTGCTTCCTAGCTAAAATAATCGCTTGACAATTTTGGAAAAAGTAGGCAAAATACAGGTTACACACACATTTCAGCGTATTTCTCTGTAACAAAGAGCGATTTCACAATAAATAAAAATCGTCCCCAGCTATTTGATGGAGGTATCGAATGATATTGTAGAATATTTCCTTGATTTTACCCTAAATTATTCAAAAGTGAGTGCTAACTTCATCAAAATCAATCTAAATTTGACTGCTGTGTACGGTTCAATGCCGTACATAGCTAATACATCTTCATCGCCATTTTGATTACAATTTCAGTTTTTCTGGTTTCAAACTTTCTGACGTGTGGCGGTTTTTGGGGCGCCATCTTGTGATTATCATTCTCCGGCGCGAATCGGTTGTTAGTCGGGGGGACTGTTGGGGTCACATCCACACTGCTACTTGGAGTTCATATATGGTTTGTTTCTTTGTTTGATATTTTGTCAAACTTTATTTACTGCTTGCCCGTTTTTTTCTATTTTGTGTTATTTTGTGAAGGTTTATTCGTATTATCAAAAATATTATTCTGTGCTTGAAAATGTTTGAAACGTTGAATTTTGTATTTTTGTGAAAGTAAATCCGTGAAATTAGGGCTGTGTCGTTTATTTTAATTAGGTTAGCGATTAAGTAGGGATTGAATCAGACATGTTACACACTCACACGAACCTTTAATCTTTATTGAGAAACCAAATTATTTATTCAGAATTTCTAAATTCCACAAACTGGCGACCGTAACTTTGAGTAAATATGTCTGATTCTTCCCCCCGCCTTACTCGCTACCTCAAAAAATTGCGGGACGGCACTGCCCGACTTTTTTCGGAATTACCAACCGGGCAAGCACCGGAAAATTCTGATAGCTTTTTGAATCAACAGATTTTCCAAAAACGTCGGTCCACTAATTTGGGGGGAACCGTGTTGGGGGGTTCAACTCCCCCCAAATTTCTGGGGGTGCGGGCGTATCTGCACGGTTATCAGTTGGGGAGCTGGGGGGACAGAATCTCTCCCAAAATTTCCAAAATTTTCCCCAAAATTCCCAAACCCCCCCCCCCACAATTCTACCGATCTCCCCCAAAATTTTGGGGCTGTTGGGGGGTCAGATAATATTGTAGGTGTGCGTAGGTGTACCTCAGTGGAGGTGTTGGGGGGATCAAATCTCCCCCAAAATTCTCAGAATCTCTCCCAAAATCCCATAAATTCCTCCCAAAATTTTCAGAACCCCCCTCAAAATTCTCAGACCCTCCCCCAAAATTCATTAAATTCTCCCCAGAATTTTTCAAATAATCCACCCCATTTTAGTTTGCAGATTCCTCAATCTGCACCTCCCCAAGTTATAATTTCGTCGCCACCCCCAAATTCCGAATTTGATCAATTACAGGGGGAACTCCCCCAACCCCAAAATCAAGATTTTTCTCAACCAGAAAATTTGGAAAATCGACTCCCCCAAAATTCAGTTCCCTCACCTACAATTTTTCGAAGGGGTGTCCGCCCTCCTACCCCCCCTCGCACCAGACGTAATTTTACTGCTGGAGAAATTTTGCCCACAGGGAAAACCTCCAGCAGTAATTTTAATTTTTCTGGTGCTTTACAAAATACTTGGGGGGGACCCACTGAGTTACACCTATCAAATTTGCGCTCCCCCCAATCCACAAGGGTTGTCCCTCCCCAAAATTTGCAGCAGAATTATACACTGGACCAGCGGGAGACCCGGGTAAAAACGATTGGGGGGCCAGTCTCTGCACCCTCACAAATTACTCCCCACCCTGTAGAAAATCCCACTACCCCCCAACATTCAGAAAATTCGAATTTTCGACGTGATTTTGACGATTTTATCTCTCCCCGGTTTGACGCTGCAAAGGCAGCTAAAGAAGTAGTTTCGGCCTTGTTGGGCTCGGGGGAAGCCCCCCAGAAATCACCTGTCCCCCCTTCAAATTCTCATTCTTCAAATTCTTATTCTCAGTCAAGAATACCCCAAAATTCTGCTAACATTTCCAATAATGTGTGTCTTTCTTCTGCACAGGCAGGTGGGGGGGCGCCCCCCCAAAATCACGGGGCTTTTCAATCCGCCCAAATTCCAGATACGGGTGGCCAACCCCCCCTCAATTCGGGTGATTCCGAACTAGGATCTGTGTATGATTCTGCCTATAGCCAAAATTCAGTGGTTATGATCCAAACTGGAAGGGACCCCATACCACCCCTGTCTACGTATTTACCCCAGCCTGTCCATTCTGGGGAAAATTTCCAAAATTTCCAAAATTCGCAAAATTTTCAAAATACGCATATAAGCGGGTCCACAACCCAAATGTCCCGGCCTTCACACATGGGTGGGATCACTTTTCCCCGGTACCAGTACGGAAATTTGTTACCAAATCGACAGTCCGCCCCTTCCCACGTTCAAATCCAAAAAACCCCAATTTGTCATGGGAGCCCCTCGGCCCCACCTTTGTATCATACCCAGCCTTCTCCCCCTCCACCGTTACAGGTTCCCCCTCCTTCTTCCCAAAATCCACCCTTGGCCTCCACAGAAAAATTGGCCAACCAAAATTTTTTGGGTCAAGGGGGTCCACGTTATTATCCTGTCCATCCGGGGTCTTATGACCAACATTTGTACGAAGGAATTCAAATTGCAGCCCCTGAGTCCCATATGCAGCAGCAACTGCCACAACTGCGCTACCAGCCCCCAACTTCACAGCACCCCGAGGGCCAATATTTCATACGTACTCCAGCAAATTTTAACTATGACCGTCTAGAGCAGCATGTTTTCGAAAATCCAGTAATTCGGGAATTAGATAATAATTATTTGTGGGAGGGGTCCCAGCAAAATTTGCCCCCATTACAGGCCCCTCCAGTTTTACCTCAGCAGGTCCCTAATAACCCTTACTACATGGCGGAGATGGTGGCCTCGCATGCCTGTGCGGCTGATTATGTCTCAGAAAATCGCCTTGCAGGACCGGCTGAAGTTCCGCGGCAGCAAGAGCAGCGCACACCCGCGCTTTCCCTGAGGGAAGGTAAAGGTGTAGCGTTGGCTCCTGCTGGGGGCGCCCCTTCTTCGGGAGGTTCGCCCTCAGTACAGCAAGATTTTGTCGCGGGGCCTCCTTCGGCGCCTGCCCAGCCGTATCAGGCTTGCGAACAGTTACCACCTCCCCTTCCACCTTCCCAACAAAATTCAAATTCACTGCCTCCCTCAAAATTTTCGGAGTCTCCCTCATCTGTGGGCACCCACTCAAATTATTCAGTCAATAACGTGGGGAAAAAACCGGGAATTCCAAAAAGCCCTCGACACCCAACCCCAAACACAATGGAAGCAACTGATATTTCAGTTCCAAAATTTGATACCGGTCTTTTTCGCTATTACTTAGAAGTTTTACGGGATGTCCCCCGTTATGACCCGAAATACGCATATTTTGAAGACTGGTTACCCCAATTCGAGTCGGCAGTGGCAGTTCATGCAGTCCCTCAGGACCAGTGGGGGCGCCTCCTTTGGAACAAATTAACAGGAAAAGCTCAAATTTTTGCTTCTCGCTGTGGCCCACAGGTCGTCGAGTCCTATTCAGGATTTTTGGATTTAATCAAATCGCAATTTCCAAAACCACAACTCTCGTTGCGGGAGCGGCAATCGGCTTTTGCACACCGAAAGCAACTTCACAACGAGTCCGTTCGACACTATATTTCAGAATTACAGGCTATGGCCCTCGACCTGTGGGATACGCAGGAGGAGCGTGAACAAGAATGTGTTCAACAACTTTTTGCGGGGGTGCACGATAAATTTGCTTCAGCTTTGGCTTCTCTTTTTCTCCATGAGCGACCCACTATGCAAGATGTCCGTCGGGTCATTGATCGTTTAGAGTCTCGGGAGGCCCGCCCACCGGAGGGAGACACTCTCTCCTATGACCTGCCAGTCTATTACGTCGAAGATGGGGGCACCGACAAAAAAAGCCAGTTCTCAAAAAGTTCAGATTCTACTTCCCAGTCTAATTTGGAGGTGGCAGCTGCTCGCCTGGGTTTTCTTGAATTAAAAAATTGGTTTGAACAACATATCCAGGAAGCCTTGAGTAAGTGGGAGGAAGAAAAACAGAAAAACCCCCCGTGTAAATACTGTAAAAAAAAGCGGTCACGCACCGGAAAATTGTTGGGAACGATACCCCTCAAAGGCCCCCCCAAATTATAAAAACCGTCCCCCACCTGAGAGGGTTGATCATGTGGCCCACTCATCAAATAATTACCCCGTTCAATATCTTGGATTACCGGCATACCAGCAGCAATATCCCCCCACAAATTATGCCCCGGTTCCTCTTTTGTCACAGTACACCCCCCTACCTACCAACCCGCCCCCAGTTCAATTTTCTGCTTCTGCCCCGGTCCTTCCACATCCATCAAACTTGCGCCTGCGGTGATGTATACAAATGTGGGGACACTTCCATCCTTGGGGGCTCGGCCCCCACCTCCTCCCTTGCCGTCCGGGGTCCGACAAGAAGGCCTGCATCTTGAAATTTCAAAAGAGGGGGTAGACACCCCTCCATTAACTCCTACAACTCATAGTCATTTAGTCTAACCCTCCCTGTCCCAAGTTAATTTTCGAAAGAGGGGGTAAACCCCGATGATTAATATGTCGTTTGTTTGGCCCGGTTAATTTTTTGAAAGTCCTTTTTCAAAATATTTCTTGAAAGAAATTCTTTAAGGCGTTTTCTTTTTACTTTTCGTTTGATTCAAATTTATAGGACTTATTTTTCAATTCGATTTAAATAATCTTCTTTAAAAATTCTAAAATGTAGTCTCTCGTACTCATGCACGTACACATATCTCTGGTATTTCTATATTTTGTATTTTATATCCCTAGTACTATTGCCTTTTACTATTTTAGCTTCAATGGTTTCGGTACACACTTTTAACCTGCACTTTATATTTTCAAACTTCACACTTTCACTGTAGACGTTTTATACTCATTTCTTGCACAGCTGCCTGGTAGCAGTTTCACATCACACGTGCAAAAAATTTCACTTTTGATTTAATTTCAGGTACAAGTTTCCTCCGCCTTTCATCCATTTCTTTCCAGCGGGTTGGCAGGTGGCAATGGACAGTCTTCTATGGAGTCAAAATTTCACGGATCCCACCCGGATTAGCATAAGTTTTCCGATTGCATTGGTAAGAATTTTGAATTGCTACTATGCTTGGCTATGACGCGCTGGGCCGGTTGCAAACGGCCCGACGCGTTTTATGACCGGGCAGGGGTAAAATTTGTTACTTCAATGAGATATATTTTTATCTTTGCTGGGGGGTTCTCAAAAGTAGGAGTTTAGTTTCATGTTTGCTTTCTAAGAAGTGTTCCTTGGACCGACCATTGCGCGCAGGTCGGTTCTAGCCAAATTAATTTTTTTTGAACGGGAAGATTTTGCATGGTAGTCCAACGGGTGAATGCTGTGGGGGAATTTATAGATGTTTATTGTTCGCAATTCTTTGTCATGCAAAAAGTTTTAAAATTCTGTGCCGAGGTCGGCACAGTCAAAAATGAAACTGGACTGGGGTGGCTACAACTTTGTGTGCAGGAAGCCCTATACATGCCATTTTACAAAATCTTAATGTGAACAATTTTGGTCCAGAAAATCTTGACCTAGGCCGTTTCTCACTTTTACCCTGCATTTTGTTCACCTGGTTTTACTGTGCCGACCTCGGCACAAGCTCAATGTTCACTCCGTCCACCGGTCTGTCAGGCACGTGCTGCGATTAGGCATGTTGTGTTCACACGTACACCTATTAACGCTGCTTTAATTATCCTCTAGTTTTAACCTATAATTTTATTAATTTTGTGACTAATTATTTTTGTTTTATGTTTTAGGTTCCTACTCTCTTGGGTTCCTGGTACCGGTCCCCTGATTGTGGTATATGTCTTCTGTTCTTTTGTATTGTTTAAATGGTGGGGGTTCTAAAATTTTTGTTTACTTTAAAAAATCTTTGCTATTATTTAAAAATATTTTTGCTCGACTTTGAGAAAATTCTTCAAAAAGAACACGACTATTATGTTTATGCCGCATGGGTTTGGGGAGGAAGTTTCTAATTCAATTTGTTGTAGGTTATGATGCTTTTTACTATCTTAGAACAGACGCTTCTAGTACGCTAAAGCCAGAATTAACTTAATTAATTCCAAATTAGCTTTCTTAGAGTCTTCGTTTTTCATGTCGTTCTATAAATTTTGGATAAAAGTAAAATTTCTTGAAATGCTCATTTTATTAAAAGGGAACTTGCATGTTTAAATTTTTCACTTTTCCTTTCCTCGTAGCACCTTTAACAGTTTGCATGGTTATTTCTTGAATATAAACTTTTGTAACCTTCTTTCACGATTAAATTTTTCCATCGTTGATTTAATAAATCAAAATAATTGTTCCCTCTATTGGATAAAAGTTGCAAATTGCTTCTTCTCATTCACTTAATTGTATTGAACTGCAATTTTAAATACCTTTCAAGATAAAATATACTTCTGTGAATCTATTTATTTGGTTGGTCGACTCATATTTTGAATTTTGTCATTTAATGCTTTTTATCTGTATGTAAGCAATAGTACTGGGATATCTAAAACACCGTGCCGCACCTCGGCGGGTCCGTGGCTGCTCGTCGCCTGCGCTATCCCCATAGGGAAGGTAACGGTGGGCGGTCAGCCCCGGACCGGCAATTTTGATTCTTGAGAATTATTTTCCGCTTTCTCTGATTTGGCGTCTCCTACGGTGCCTGCGTTTTCCCCATAGGGAAGATAACGGTTCCGTCGGTTTCTGCCTACACTCTCTAAATTAATCGGGCCTCATATATATGTATTGCGGGCTTTTGCCCAAGTATCTCGTTTGTTACTGTTAGGCATCGTGCCTATATGCTTATTCCCATATATACATGCCATATATTATTCCATTTTTGTTTGCTTGTTCTGTATTATGCTAACTGATCCCCTTCCCTCCCCCCCTGTCCCTCTTGACGGCGAGTGTTCCCATGTTCTGTTGTTCTGTTTGTACCAGTATTGTAATTTCCCCTTTGTGATACGGGTTGGCCCCGAGCGATTCCATCTGGTGATAAGGACGGGCCTGGTTAACGGGATGGTTACGGTTGAGCGGGCGCTTGATGCCGTGGGGCATCCGCCCAGTGGTCCGGAGGTCGTGGTCCGGTGACACGGTATGGGATTTTTCCCTTGGTGCTTGGAATTTGAAACCTCTCCCGCAGCCTGGAGCTTCTTAGGATTGTTTTGAACTTTATAAAGTCAACTTTTGTGATTGTTGTGATGAACCCGGTTGTATGTCCCCTTACCTCGTCCGTCAAGAGGGACAGGGGGGGAGGGAAGGGGAAGAGTTAACATAATACAGAACAAACAAACAAAAATGGAATAATATACGGCATGTAGATATGTGAATAAGCATATAGGCACGATGCCTAACAATGACTAACAAAATAAATGGGCAAAAGCCCGCAGTGCATATATATATATGAGGCCCGATTAATTTAGAGAGTGTAGGCAGAAACCGACGGAACCGTTATTTTCCCTATGGGGAAAACGCAGGCACCGTAGGAGACGCCAAATCAGAGAAAGCGGAAAATAATTCTCAAGAGTCAAAATTGCCGGTCCGGGGCTGACCGCCCACCGTTACCTTCCCTATGGGGATAGCGCAGGCGACGAGCAGCCACGGACCCGCCGAGGTGCGGCACGGTGTTATTTATACCCCAGTACTATTGCCTACAGACAGATAAAAAGCATTAAATGATAAAATACAAAGTATGAGAGGCGCATCCAATGAAAAATAAATCAGAGGTATATTTGGTTTGAAATTTTTTAAGATTGCAATTCAAGTAAATGAGAAGAGTCAAGTTTGAATTTTGCATCCAATAGAGAAAGACAATGATTTTGATCCATTAAATCAAAGATAAAGATAATTTGATCAGAAAGAGTTACAATGAAATTTTGTTCAAGAAATATTTATGCAAGCTGTTAAATGTGCTACAAAGAAATAAAAAGTGAAAATGTAAACATGCAAGTACCCTATTAATAAAATGAGCATTTCAAGAAATTTTACTTTTATCCAAAATTTATAGAACGACATGAAAAACTCTAGGAAAGCTAATTTGGAATTAATTAAGTTAATTCTGGCTTTAGCGTACTAGAAAGCGTCTGTTCTAAGATAGTAAAAAGCATCATAACCTACAACAAATTGAATTAGAAACTTCCTCCCCAAACCCATGCGGCATAAACATAATAGTCGTGTTCTTTTTGAAGAATTTTCTCAAAGTCGAGCAAAAATATTTTTAAATAATAGCAGATTTTTTAAAGTAAACAAAAATTTTAGAACCCCCACCGTTTAAATAATACAAAAGAACAGAAGACATATACCACAATCAGGGGACCGGTACCAGGAACCCAAGAGAGTAGGGACCTAAAACATAAAACAAAAATAATTAGTCACAAAATTAATAAAATTATAGGTTAAAACTAGAGGATAATTAAAGAAGCGTTAATAGGTGTACGTGTGAACACAGCATGCCTAATCGCAGCACGTGCCTGACAGACCGGTGGACGGAGTGAACATTGAGCTTGTGCCGAGGTCGGCACAGTAAAACCAGGTGAACAAAATGCAGGGTAAAAGTGAGAAACGGCCTAGGTCAAGATTTTCTGGACCAAAATTGTTCACATTACGATTTTGTAAAATGGCATGTATAGGGCTTCCTGCACACAAAGTTGTGGCCACCCCAGTCCAGTTTCATTTTTGACTGTGCCGACCTCGGCACAGAATTTTAAAACTTTTTGCATGACAAAGAATTGCGAACAATAAACATCTATAAATTCCCCCACAGCATTCACCCGTTGGACTACCATGCAAAATCTTTCCGTTCAAAAGAAATTAATTTGGCTAGAACCGACCTGCGCGCAATGGTCGGTCCAAGGAACACTTCTTAGAAAGCAAACATGAAACTAAACTCCTACTTTTGAGAACCCCCCAGCAAAGATAAAAAATATATCTCATTGAAGTAACAAATTTTACCCCTGCCCGGTCATAAAACGCGTCGGGCCGTTTGCAACCGGCCCAGCGCGTCATAGCCAAGCATAGTAGCAATTCAAAATTCTTACCAATGCAATCGGAAAACTTATGCTAATCCGGGTGGGATCCGTGAAATTTTGACTCCATAGAAGACTGTCCATTGCCGCCTGCCAACCCGCTGGAAAGAACTGGATGAAAGGCGGAGGAAACTTGTACCTGAAATTAAATCAAAAGTGAAATTTTTTGCACGTGTGATGTGAAACTGCTACCAGGCAGCTGTGCAAGAAATGAGTATAAAACGTCTGCAGTGAAAGTGTGAAGTTTGAAAATATAAAGTGCAGATTAAAAGTGTGTACCGAAACCATTGAAGCTAAAATAGTAAAAGGCAATAGTACTAGGGATATAAAATACAAAATATAGAAATACCGGAGATATGTGTACGTACATAAATACGAGAGACTACATTTTAGAATTTTTTTAAAAAAGGTTATTTAAATCGGATTGAAAAAATAAATCCTATAAATTTGAATCAAACGAAAAGTAAAAGGAAAACGCTTTAGAGAATTTCTTTCAAGAAATATTTTGAAAAAGGACTTTCAAAAAATTAACCGGGCCAAACAAACGACATATTAATCATCGGGGTTTACCCCCTCTTTCGAAAATTAACTTGGGACAGGGAGGGTTAGACTAAATGACTATGAGTTGTAGGAGTTAATGGAGGGGTGTCTACCCCCTCTTTTGAAATTTCAAGATGCAGGCCTTCTTGTCGGACCCCGGACGGCAAGGGAGGAGGGGGGCCGAGCCCCAAGGATGGAAGTGTCCCCACATTTGTATACATCACCGCAGGCGCAAGTTTGATGGATGTGGAAGGGACCGGGAGGCAGAAGCAGAAAAATTGAACTGGGGGGCGGGTGGGTAGGCAGGGGGGTGTACTGTGACAAAAGAGGAACCGGGGCATAATTTGTGGGGGGCTAGTGCTGCTGGTAGTCCGGTATTCCTAGAGATTGATCGGGGTAATTATTTGATGTGTGGGCCACATGATCAACCCTCTCAGGTGGGGGACGGTTTTTTATAATTTGGGGGGGCCTTTGAGGGGTATCGTTCCCAACAATTTTCCGGTGCGTGACCGCTTTTTTTTACAGTATTTACACGGGAGCTTTTTCTGTTTTTCTTCCTCCCACTTACTCAAGGCTTCCTGGATATGTTGTTCAAACCAATCTTTTAATTCACGAAAACCCAGGCGAGCAGCTGCCACCTCCAAATTAGACTGGGAAGTAGAATCTGAACTTTTTGAGGACTGGCTTTTTTTGTCGGTGCCCCCATCTTCGACGTAATAGACTGGCAGGTCATAGGAGAGAGTGTCTCCCTCCGGTGGGCGGGCCTCCCGAGACTCTAAACGATCAATGACCCGACGGACATCTTGCATAGTGGGTCGCTCATGGAGAAAAAGAGAAGCCAAAGCTGAAGCAAATTTATCGTGCACCCCCGCAAAAAGTTGTTGAACACATTCTTGTTCACGCTCCTCCTGCGTATCCCACAGGTCGAGGGCCATAGCCTGTAATTCTGAAATATAGTGTCGAACGGACTCGTTGTGAAGTTGCTTTCGGTGTGCAAAAGCCGATTGCCGCTCCCGCAACGAGAGTTGTGGTTTTGGAAATTGCGATTTGATTAAATCCAAAAATCCTGAATAGGACTCGACGACCTGTGGGCCACGGCGAGAAGCAAAAATTTGAGCTTTTCCTGTTAATTTGTTCCAAAGGAGGCGCCCCCACTGGTCCTGAGGGACTGCATGAACTGCCACTGCCGACTCGAATTGGGGTAACCAGTCTTCAAAATATGCGTATTTCGGGTCATAACGGGGGACATCCCGTAAAACTTCTAAGTAATAGCGAAAAAGACCGGTATCAAATTTTGGAACTGAAATATCAGTTGCTTCCATTGTGTTTGGGGTTGGGTGTCGAGGGCTTTTTGGAATTCCCGGTTTTTTCCCCACGTTATTGACTGAATAATTTGAGTGGGTGCCCACAGATGAGGGAGACTCCGAAAATTTTGAAGGAGGAAGTGAATTTGAATTTTGTTGGGAAGGTGGAGGGGGAGGTGGTAACTGTTCGCAAGCCTGATACGGCTGGGCAGGCGCCGAAGGAGGCCCCGCGACAAAATCTTGCTGTACTGAGGGCGAACCTCCCGAAGAAGGGGCGCCCCCAGCAGGAGCCAACGCTACACCTTTACCTTCCCTCGGGGAAAGCGCGGGTGTGCGCTGCTCTTGCTGCCGCGGAACTTCAGCCGGTCCTGCAAGGCGATTTTCTGAGACATAATCAGCCGCACAGGCATGCGAGGCCACCATCTCCGCCATGTAGTAAGGGTTATTAGGGACCTGCTGAGGTAAAACTGGAGGGGCCTGTAATGGGGGCAAATTTTGTTGGTACCCCTCCCACAAATAATTATTATCTAATTCCCGAATTACTGGATTTTCGAAAACATGCTGCTCTAGACGGTCATAGTTAAAATTTGCTGGAGTACGTATGAATATTGGCCCTCGGGGTGCTGTGAAGTTGGGGGCTGGTAGCGCAGTTGTGGCAGTTGCTGCTGCATATGGGACTCAGGGGCTGCAATTTGAATTCCTTCGTACAAATGTTGGCCATAAGACCCCGGATGGACAGGATAATAACGTGGATCCCCTTGACCCAAAAAATTTTGGTTGGCCAATTTTTCTGTGGAGGCCAAGGGTGGATTTTGGGAAGAAGGAGGGGAACCTGTAACGGTGGAGTGGGAGGAGGCTGGGTATGATACAAAGGTGGAGCCGAGGGGCCCCCTTTACAAATTGGGGTTTTCTGAATTTGGACATAGGAAGGGGCCGTCTGTTGATTTGGTAGCAAATTTCCGTACTGATCCCGGGGAAAGGTGATCCCACCCATGTGTGAAGGCCGGGACATTTGGGTTGTGGACCCACTTATATGCGTATTTTGAAAATTTTGCGAATTTTGGAAATTTTGGAAATTTTCCCCAGAATGGACAGGCTGGGGTAAATACGTAGACAGGGGTGGTATGGGGTCCCTTCCAGTTTGGATCATAACCACTGAATTTTGGCTATAGGCAGAATCATACACAGATCCTAGTTCGGAATCACCCGAATTGAGGGGGGGTTGGCCACCCGTATCTGGAATTTGGGCGGATTGAAAAGCCCCGTGATTTTGGGGGGCGCCCCCCACCTGCCTGTGCAGAAGAAAGACACACATTATTGGAAATGTTAGCAGAATTTTGGGGTATTCTTGACTGAGAATAAGAATTTGAAGAATGAGAATTTGAAGGGGGGACAGGTGATTTCTGGGGGGCTTCCCCCGAGCCCAACAAGGCCGAAACTACTTCTTTAGCTGCCTTTGCAGCGTCAAACCGGGGAGAGATAAAATCGTCAAAATCACGTCGAAAATTCGAATTTTCTGAATGTTGGGGGGTAGTGGGATTTTCTACAGGGTGGGGAGTAATTTGTGAGGGTGCAGAGACTGGCCCCCCAATCGTTTTTACCCGGGTCTCCCGCTGGTCCAGTGTATAATTCTGCTGCAAATTTTGGGGAGGGACAACCCTTGTGGATTGGGGGGAGCGCAAATTTGATAGGTGTAACTCAGTGGGTCCCCCCCAAGTATTTTGTAAAGCACCAGAAAAATTAAAATTACTGCTGGAGGTTTTCCCTGTGGGCAAAATTTCTCCAGCAGTAAAATTACGTCTGGTGCGAGGGGGGGTAGGAGGGCGGACACCCCCCCGAAAAATTATAGGTGAAGGGACTGAATTTTGGGGGAGCCGATTTTCCGAATTTTCTGGTTGAGAAAAATCTTGATTTTGGGGTTGGGGGAGTTCCCCCTGTAATTGATCAAATTCGGAATTTGGGGGTGGCGACGAAATTATAACTTGGGGAGGTGCAGATTGAGGAATCTGCAAACTAAAATGGGGTGGATTATTTGAAAAATTCTGGGGAGAATTTAATGAACTTTGGGGGAGGGTCTGAGAATTTTGAGGGGGGTTCTGAAAATTTTGGGGGGAATTTATGGGATTTTGGGGGAGATTCTGGGAATTTTGGGGGAGGTTTGATCCCCCCAACACCTCCACTGAGGTACACCTACGCACACCTACAATATTATCTGACCCCCCAACAGCCCCAAAATTTTGGGGGCGATCGGTAGAATGGGGGGGGGGGGGGGGGGGGTTTGGGAATTTTGGGGAAAATTTTGGAAATTTTGGGAGAGATTCTGTCCCCCCAGCTCCCCAACTGATAACCGTGCAGATACGCCCGCACCCCCAGAAATTTGGGGGGAGTTGAACCCCCCAACACGGTTCCCCCCAAATTAGTGGACCGACGTTTTTGGAAAATCTGTTGATTCAAAAAGCTATCAGAATTTTCCGGTGCTTGCCCGGTTGGTAATTCAGAAAAAAGTCGGGCAGTGCCGTCCCGCAATTTTTTGAGGTAGCGAGTAAGTCGGGGGGAAGAATCAGACATATTTACTCGAGAGTTACGGTCGCCAGTTTGTAGAATTTAGAAATTCTGAATAAATAATTTGGTTTCTCAATAAAGATTAAAGGTTCGTGTGAGTGTGTAACATGTCTGATTCAATCCCTACTTAATCGCTAACCTAATTAAAATAAACGACACAGCCCTAATTTCACGGATTTACTTTCACAAAAATACAAAATTCAACGTTTCAAACATTTTCAAGCACAGAATAATATTTTTGATAATACGAATAAACCTTCACAAAATAACACAAAATAGAAAAAACGGGCAAGCAGTAAATAAAGTTTGACAAAATATCAAACAAAGAAACAAACCATATATGAACTCCAAGTAGCAGTGTGGATGTGACCCCAACAGTCCCCCCGACTAACAACCGATTCGCGCCGGAGAATGATAATCACAAGATGGCGCCCCAAAAAACCGCCACACGTCAGAAAGTTTGAAACCAGAAAAACTGAAATTGTAATCAAAATGGCGATGAAGATGTATTAGCTATGTACGGCATTGAACCGTACACAGCAGTCAAATTTAGATTGATTTTGATGAAGTTAGCACTCACTTTTGAATAATTTAGGGTAAAATCAAGGAAATATTCTACAATATCATTCGATACCTCCATCAAATAGCTGGGGACGATTTTTATTTATTGTGAAATCGCTCTTTGTTACAGAGAAATACGCTGAAATGTGTGTGTAACCTGTATTTTGCCTACTTTTTCCAAAATTGTCAAGCGATTATTTTAGCTAGGAAGCAGCAATCGACGCAACTAAAAAAATCGTCCCTGGGTATATTTGCGCAGAACACATTTGTCCAGTAGCAGCCCTTCAGCTTGCATGGTTAATGCTCCACAGTCTTTGGAAAAAAATTGGTCGTGCTTTTGCAAAAACTACATTTTTATGATAGCAGCCTAAAGGATACCAGTTGGAAGACGATCATGTGTCGGATAATTTTTCCCTGTGAGTCCTTCTGATCGATTCCCTTAGTTTTATTTTACGGCTTGCGTAGTTCAATAAAGGTTGGATTATTTGATTTCTGCAAAAATGACAAGTTTTCGACGCCAAAACACGAAAATCGATTATATTTCACGGTGACAAAAGTTAGAACGTTGCTTTAAAAAGCAAAAATGGGAAGCTCAATGAGAACCTTCGAATGAATACAGTCATAACTATATAGCAGCTGCCAAACGTTCAGAAATTGGGAAAAACCACTCTGACCGGAAATCTCGAATTTTTGAATCGGAATTGCGCGGAGGGTGTTAGGACGCTAAAAGAACTTATTTCAGAAAGTTTCATCAAAGTTCATCTTGATTTACGCCGCCAAACAGCAATATGTGCTCAAAAGGAATCAACACCTTAAAGTATTGTGAAGTCGCAACTGGTCTGGTACTGTTTTGGAAAATGTATTTCGCTGCACACTGCCGCTGTTAGAATTTTTTCAAATATTTAGTCGAGATTTTGTTCCCGGTTTGCCTATTTGTTTATTTCTGAAAATGCATTAATTATCAAGGCATTTACTGTACTCAAGCAATCTTAACGATGATTTTAATGATGCTGAACAACGTCACCGATTCATGCAGCCTACAGGATAGCAGTTGGAAGACGATCATGTGTCGGATAATTTGTCCCTGTGAGTCCTTCAGATCGACGCCCTTAGTATTATTTTACGGCTTGCGTAGTTCAAGAAAGGTTGGATTATTTGATTTCTGCAAAAATGAAAAGTTTTCGACGAGAAAAAAGAAAATCGACTATATCTCACGGCAGAGAAAAGCTAGAAACTTGCTTTAAAAAGCAAAAATGTGAAGCTCAATGAGATCTTTCGAATGAATATAGACATAGCTAGATGAATAAGCCATCGCCAACAAAAATCAACCTTGTCGTGATCAGAATTTGCTAACGGGTCCGTTACCCTCACATTACCAAATAAATTTTCACTGTTAGTCAAAATAATATCCAAGCAAATTTGTCCTCTAGTTGTAGTGTGCACAAACTGAGCTAAGTTTAAGGTTAAAACTAAATCTAAGAATATTTCTTCCTCTTTATTTTTACAAGTGAAATTTGTCCAATCTATGCCTGGAAAATTAAAATCACCCAATAGAATGTACCTAGAAGAGTTTTGTAAAAGTGATTTTATCCTTTTACACAGCAGCTCTACCTGATTACATAACCGAGAAGGAGGCAAATAACACACAACAAATCTAACTTTATCCCGATTTTCATATAAAAAGGTATCAAAACAGGTGATTTCATAACCATTTTCGGAAAAATTTGAAATCGAGGCAGATTTAAAGCTTTTGTGTTCCAATGCCAATACTCCTCTCCTGTAGCACGGGGTGTCCTATCCAGATCGAAACGCCTCGTACCTGTGTAAACAACCAAGTTCAAAAGTTTCAATCTCCTTTTCTCAATTCCATCCGTTGTTGTAATTATTCTGCAAAAGAATGACGTGTAGTCACCATATGATATGCAGTATAAAGGGGCATGATTTCAGTTACAGTTTGATGGTAGCAAAGGTAGTTACAACATTATTGCTAGTGTAACAATGTATGCTAGTTAGAATTGGAGCTTGGTGTCTGGCTTTTTATCTAAAATTGTTATGTAGTGTGTTAAGGTTGTCTGGTTGTGTTGTGTATGTGTTATGTGTAGGTATATACGTAGCCAGCCCCATAGGCATAGGTGTAACGGAGATTTGGGGTGGGGGAGGCTCCCCCCAACATTTTCTGGGGGGGGCCCCTCTGGCGACCCCCCCAACCCCCCGCCAGGACCCCCCCCCCCAACCCTCCCCCAAAAAAATTTTTCATTTTTTATGCCAAAAATCGCATTTTCAGCCGTTTCTAATGATGAAAAACATCTAACCATAAAAGTAATTTTAACATTAGACAGTGGTTTTAAACTCAAAACTTGATTGCCAACATGTTTCCAAGTCCAAAATAAGGTCAATATTGAGTCATAAGATCCATAATACATTTAAAAACGTGTATTTCTCATAGTAATAATCAGTTTAAGCCAAAAATTTCGACATTTTTGAAAATTTTTTCAAAATTTACCCTAAAAATACCCAATTCTTGGCCATTTTCGCGCCTTCGGCGCGATGGGGGGACTACCCCCCCCCCCAGTTGGGGGGGGAACCCCCCAAGTTTTGGGGGAGGGGGTTGAAAAAAGGCTTGGGGGGGTTCACCCCCCCCCCCCCACCTTACACCTATGCCCATAGGTGTGGTGGCTGGCGAAAAAAGTGGGGGTGGGGTTCAGAAAAAAGTAGGAGGGGGTTTGGCGAAAAAACAGGGGAGGGGCGACGCAAAAAGTCGATTTGGGGTGGGGTCGGCGAACTTTTAAGCGAAAACTTTTAGGGGGGAGGGGTCTGAAAATCGATTTGGGGGGAGGAGCAGCGGCAGCGCCATGGGGCCTGGGGGCCCCGGGCCCCTTGCGATTTGGGCTCCTCCCTTGGGGTGTCTTGGTGGAGGGAGACTGGTTATCTGACACAAAATTGCCATCAGATAACCGGTAATGCCTGGAAAAAAACATTGCTTGGCGAAGCTTTTGTTACCTGAGTAAAGTTGCAATAGCATTGACTGTTAGTGTGAATAATGCCACTGGTGCTGGGGTTGGGGGAGGGTAGATCGCTTGCCAATAAACCGGCGTAGGTTCTAGCTCGGGGACACAACCTTTCCGTACTTGGTCTATCTAGTCTCTATCTACCCTTGATACCCACTTGTCTCATATCATCTTCTTCTTCTTCCTATTCCGGGCCCATCGTGCATGGTCTTCTGCAATGTGGAGAATCGCCAAACCAGCACACGTCTTCGCAGGTTGCGTCCAGGACATCCGGAAAGACCAGGATATAGAAGTACCGGGACCAATCGCTCGAAAGCATAATTTAAGGAATGGCTGATTCGGCACAACAGACAACCCTCAATCCAGCACACGTCTAGGCCAAATCATCCGGAAAGACCAGGATAGATTCTCATATCATCATCATCATCATCGTCGTCGTCGTCGTTATCATCATCATCATCATCATCACCATCATCATAGGTTGGTGAAATTGGGTCATGTAGCTCCTCAATGGTTTTTCATATGGAATTGGATAGGTTCCGTCCTAGGAGACAGTGCACGGTCCAACGCCGGAATTAGCTAATAGACAAATTGTTGAAAATTGGGCGCGTGATCTTTTTAGTCTTAAGTTGGAACCCATTCAGTCTGGTCGGGTTTTTGCTCACTATTGTTGGTTATCCTTTTGGATCTATTTGGGCTACCTTTTTGGTCGGGCGGGAGCATCCCCCCTTTTAAAGTTTAGAGGTTTGTTTTGATAACCCTTGTTTATTTTGTTGTCAAGGTGCTTGCCCCACTTTTCTGTTACTGTGAAAAATATTTTGATGTTAATCTTTGGTAATTTCGATGTTTGATATCCTTGTTTAAAAATTAGTAAATATGTGACTTTAGAAATTAGGGCTGTGTCGTCTTCTTCCAGTTGGATAGCGATTAAGTAGGGGAGTAATCAGACTTATGTACACTCATTCTTGAAGAACGAACGATGTACACTCATACAACTCCTTATTGAAAACAAATTACTTTATTAGAATTTTAAATTCTGCACTGGAACATTTATGAGCCATAAATTAAAATTACTTTATATTATATTTACTTACCAAATATGATAGAAAATAGAAGATTTAAATCGAACATCCTCAATTTTAAAGGTTAGAATAAATGTTTTTAATTTTTTGACAAAATAATGACGAAATTCTAGATATTTATTATTATTTATATAGGTTTCTAAATATTCAGCAGTTATTACCTATCAATCTGATATGTGTTGCACCCACACTAAGTTTGAGCTAAATTGGTTAAGTTTTGCGAAAAGCATCAAGTAAACTATGTCCCTCACCACCAATTGATGCTGGGGGAGGGAAATTGTTTACTTGACCCCATCTTTGTTTTCCGAAATTTATGACTCATTTTGTGCTGATACCATTCAATAGCTTTCAGTTACGAATTGTATAGATAAATAAAGATGAAGATCATTGATTGAAGATGAAGGTTTAAGTAGACTTCACTGCGTCATCGTTCAGTCAGGGTTCGTGCAGCCATGTGTTCACTGCGACGTCTCCTGCTTCTCTCTTAACGTGCTGGTTTCCTTTCGGGTATTTTTCACTCATACGGCTCTAATCTTTTACGTCAATAACTAAAACTTAAAAAAAACATAAGTCCGTGCTCTTTAACATTCTGGGACCAGTCCCGTATTTTTAAGCAAAAAGATACGAAAGTTTTGGTTTTTGGCCTTAGGCTCCCAGTAGATAGTCAGGACACGGTGTAAAGATAAGACCGAGTTATCTCGAAATAAATGGAAGAATTGCAGTTCTAGAGTGTGTGTATGTCCGACAGATCTCAAACCGCTTACCCTTAAAGATAGATGAAAACTAATAAATAGATGAAAACTAATAAATCACGCAAATTTATTACGTGGAAATCAAAAATACCAATTTCAAAAACTCAAATATGAAACACGATTTAATTTCCAAAAATCTAATACAAGCAGGCATTAGACAAAACAAAATTTACCTTGGAAGAACCGCAAATTGGCACATCAAATCAAAAAATCACAAATCATACAACACCCCCAATTGGGAAACCCCACAAAACTCGACCATCCGGTGACATTAACTTAATAACACTGAGCTTAGAAATTTGAATCGCGCCTTTTATAGTGCGCAATTAGCTAGCAAACCAGCGTCTCTACACAACACTTTGAGTTTAGTGGTTGCACAAAATTTCGCTAATTTGAATAGAAATCAAATGAAACAATAGAAATAATTCCACAGATTACCCCCTCTTTTGAATTACCCGCCGCGGCCAAGGGCACAAGGGTTAGTAATAAAACAGAATTAACCTACGTACCCTAGCTACTAGTACAGATAAAACGCGTTTTAGAAGACAACGGTAAAAGATAAAAATTTGCGTATCCCTCAGGCCCGGGTTCCTGGGGACACTACTCGGGCCCCACACAAACACATGCACATAGGGGATTCCGCGACACAGATAAAGATACTCCGGAACATACCGGGACACGTACTAACATATACACGGAATACGCCGACTACACATAAACGAAATACGGCTTGGGACACCCTTGAGCCACGACGAGATCACACGAAACAAAAGAGAAGGGTACTCCGGGAGACCCCATCCCAATTTTGAACCCACTCCGGAAGACACTATGTCGGACCAACATGTACATTTACAAAATACTCAATATACAACACTCCGGAATTGCATACAACAAACGAAATATTCGGAAATAACCTACAAAATACTTACTACCGGAGCAAGACAAGTACAAAAACATAGAAAATACTTCTGCACATCAAAGATATACATCAGAGTGAAAAAAGGGAAAACTACCTACAATAGACACTATACTGGGCAAAATTTGACACAACAAACAGTAGAAAGACAGAAGTGATACCTAGAAACGCAAAAATGATGAAAATTTGTACTCCGGTGGGATTAACTACACTAGAAAACTCCTCCGAGAAGGGTTTTACATGGTTTTATAGAACTCCGGGAAAGATTTCATACGAGTACACAGTGCTCCGGACAAATCAACCATATAGCAACAATACATTGTGAAGACTCCGGGAGAGCCTCCACCGGAGTAGACATATAATGCGAATCTGAATAAATGGCGACAAATAAAGCTGCACCAAATAACGCATATGAAATTTTAGCTACACCAAAAATGGCAAGGTGGAACGCAAAACAATGGCAGTACAAATTATGATTAAACCCGCGATACATTAGTAAAAATGAAAAATAACAACAGTTAGAAAAGATAACATACGACATAGTATAGGACGGGCTAGCCGAACTAGGGGGCACCATTTTAAAAAGAATCCCGAAAGAAACTGTAGAGATAAAAAGATTTTAAAAGTCAATAGAATTTTAAAGGTGATAATCAAGCGAAAAACCCCATAAAGTATAACCCAAATCAGTTCCCCCCCTATCCTATTAAAGCTATCAGACAAAAATAAAGCATACAGATGGAATGAAAAAACACAACGCAAGTTAGAAAACGAGGGGAAAGGGGGAGGGGGAGCGGACGAGTAGGGGGAACCGGAATGCACAACAATCACAATACAGACTGATATAATATAAAAGTTCACAGTTGATCGGCCAGGAAGGCCGCCGAGAACCATGCTGTAGGGGGTAGACCCCACAGCCACCATCGGACCAACCTCCGGAAGGGGAGCGGGCGCCCCACGGCGCAAGCCGCTCCAGCCCAAGTACCAATCACCGGCCAACAAGACTAACCAGGCCCAAATCACCAACTACCGAGCCAACCCGTACCTTCGGGCCCACCACCAACCGCGGAACCCTCCGGGCCACTAACATAGTTATAGGGGCATAACAATTTACATAGCATATATGACATCATAAAAAAGAGAGGAGGGGGGGGGGTGGGGGGAGGGAAGGGGAAATGTAGCACAGTAAACAACAACAAACAAAAAGGATTAAATATGGCATAAGACATGGGGAGTAACATACGGCACGAGGCCTACAGTAGAAAAATAGCATAATATAAGGCACGTATGCCACAAGTCACATACATAAGGCACAGAGGCCTATACAGTACATCATAAGGGCCCGATTAATTTA
>JASAND010024785.1:0-29657 GCA_030248195.1 Trissonchulus latispiculum
GGGGGTCAAAAATCGCAAAATCCTAGGAGTACACAGACCTCTGGGGGGGTCTTAGCGCGAAAAGAAAAATTCGCCCAGAAATTCGGGGGTTTCTATCCACAAAAATAGCAAAAGTTTATAGGAATTTTTTGTCCTCCGACCTCTAGGGTGGGGGGGAAAAATGGAGAAAACTGTGTAACGGCAAAAGGACCTAATTTGCATATCTCGAGATTGGCTCGACCGATTCGGCTGAAATTTTCACAGCATGTACCCCTGCCCACGGGCTCTTCACATAGCGAGTTTGAGCCCGATCGGTCCACTCCTCCGTGAGTTATTAAAAAAAACAGTTTCCAATAAGGCGCACAACGTGCAAATTTCCCTATTCTAGGTAGTGCGCTAACGCGCACTACCTGACAATGTAACACACAGAGAAAAAGACCTGACAGTTAGAGAAAAGAGACCACCCATCCACAGCACGGTGGGGCCACTTTTTATGGGTGGTATAATGACAAAAGTTGATCGCCTCGCCAAGGGCTTTCATCTGATACCAAACTTGACCACTTTTGAAGACTTTCATTTTTGACCCACACCAGACCCACTGTGAGTGGGGCGGGGCACCCACCCACAGGTCGGTGGGGCCACTTTTTGTGGGTGGCATAATGACAAAAGTTGATCGCCTCGCCAAGGGCTTTCATTTGATACCAAACATGACCACTTTTGAAGACTTTCATTTTTGACCCACACCGGACCCACTGTGGATGGGGCACCCACCCACAGGTCGGTGGGGCCACTATTTGTGGGTGGCATAATGACAAAAGTTGATCGCCTCGCCAAGGGCTTTCATTTGATACCAAACATGACCACTTTTGAAGACTTTCATTTTTGACCCACACCGGACCCACTGTGGATGGGGCACCCACCCACAGGTCGGTGGGGCCACTATTTGTGGGTGGCATAATGACAAAAGTTGATCGCCTCGCCAAGGGCTTTCATTTGATACTTAACATGACCACTTTTGAAGACTTTCATTTTTTGAGCCACACCGGACCCACTGTGGGTGGGCGCTGTGGGTCAGGGGTCACATCCACCGATCTCGGCCGCACTATGCTCATCGTGTTCAGCGACCCCGATTTACTGTATATGGGTACCACCAGAGGGCCGAAAAACGCCATTTTTAGTGACTTTTAGACCATTTCTAGTGAAATGGGACTTTTTGCCAAAACAGGCCAAAAAATGCAAAGTTTGGGCCTATCTCCTCAAAGCTACAGAGCGAAATAAAAAATCCCCCTAGTTACTTTGTGTGCATTGGCCGAAATATTCAAATAAAATAAACCAAACCAATCTAGCTGCTAGCCTGTGAAAAAGTTCACCACAAAAGAAGTGCCAAAATACCGAAAGTCCGACTTTGGGGCCTTGGCACAGCCAAAATTGGCCAGATTACCCAAAATGACCGAAAAAGAGTGTGAGAGTGTCTCTATTATTTCCCGCCCATAACGTACGCATATATAGCTAACCTGAGTAGGTGCGAGGTGAAGTGCTCCTTGTCAGAATTCCTGCTGTCGCGAAAGCATAGTCGTCACCTGTAAATACTATAAAAAAACCTCCCTACATTAAAGACACGGTTTTTCGGAGATTTTACGTGAAGCCCACCCATAAATGGCCAAATTCCAAACCACTATCTACCAGAATTTACCAAACCGCTTACACTCGGAGAAAATTTTGCCTTAAAATTAGAAAATTCAAAAAAATTTTTACCAAAAAAATTCAATTTTTTGGCAAAAATTTTGATTGCTGATTTTTGTGTTTTAATTTGTCGAATATATATATACGTATATATATTCCAAAATCGTGGCATTTTAATAAATATTTTTGGAATAATGCACATAAATGCCTTTGTGCAAAAGTGGCAATTTTAGTGTGAGTTAACATGTTACATGCCACAGCACTAAAATCCCAACTACACGTAAGACTACGCTATACACTTTACATATAAGCACGATTCATTGAATATAGCCATGGGGCCAGGGGTGAATTTATACGTTTCTTAACAAAATCGTGATTTTGGGTATATTTTCTGAGATGTGGCAATTTGGGGGTGGTGTCAGCCTCCAAACTTTTGAACGTGGGGTTGAGAGGAACCTTTCCATGTGTGGGGGTGCCCCCGTCCCCTGGCCTCCACAGGTGTACCTGGGGAGGGAAACCCTCCTCACATGGACAACTGCTGAGTCCCGACCCCCACCTTCAAAATTATAGAGGCTGACCCCACCCAACACCAAATGTTCAATTCCTGGACCCCACCCACCCAAATTTATCAGACCCCCTGAAAATTTTGCTTCAAAATAGAATAAATTCGAGTTTTGTTTACAGAAATTCCAAAGTTTAGTTTTTGAATAAATGAAGAAATATTGTGGATTTTGACTTATACACAGATATCGTTTGTTTAGCAAAAAAATTCCGGTGGTTGCTTTCAACACCTCTAAGCCAGGGAGAGCTCGAAGAAGACATTAGAACACCCCATCAACGAAAGTCACATCACCAAAACAGAGTCAGGGTATTTTTCAGGGGTTTTTCCCGGCGGGGGGAAGACTTTTTGATCAAAATGAGCCAAAAATGGTATTTTTGGCGTAACGCTAAAAGTTCTCAAAAATGCCTGGATTTTAGCTAAAAATAGCAGTTTTTAGGAAAACATCTCCGGCGAAGCCGGAAAATTTGCCCATTTTTGCAAAAATTTGGGCCCTCAAAAAATCCCGGGGGTGAGGAGAAGCAAAAATCCCGGGAGGGGGCGATTTCGGGGGGAAGGCATTTTCGGGGGGAAGGTCGATTTGTAAATAAACCATAAATAAAAACACCCCCCCTGTAAAAAATATATACCCTGAAATGGTTAGGCACATGAATCTTTTTTTGCATGAATGGTTAGGTTTAAGCTTTTGCGTAAAAATTGCTAGAAATCGCAAAAAATAACTAATTCTAGGTGTTTCAAACTAAAAAAGCGAAAATGCCTTAAAATGGGTGAAAATAATTAAACTGGCATTTTTTCGGGGGTGGGTCGTGGGTGGGACCTTCCGAATGAGTCCTAAATGGAAATAAGCAAAGCCAAGCCAGGGTGGCAGGCATAGTTTCCCTGGAACTGTGGTGGGCCTGGGGAAGGGAGGGTCTATAAATCTTGGAAAGTTGGTGGTCGACCCAAGAAAATTAAACCTCTAGCCCACCCCCAACCCCAAAATTCGGACCTCAGACTCAGAACTTTCGAAAAAAATTCAAAAAATGCAACATTTTTGTATTTAGCCCTATTTTCTTCAAAATAATGCCCGTTCTTAACGTGTTCGACGTTTTTGCAAGTTTTAAAGCGATCTTCAGTCAACATTTTAAAAACATTTTACAAAAAATGACAAGTTTTCGGCCAAATTTAGCTAACTTTTTGGCATAGTTCACAGGAAGAACTTTCATGGGTAAAATCGTTGTAAATTGCTGCGCAAGGTACAACGATTTTACCATGACTTTGCCACGGAACTTTAATGAAATTTTAATATTTTTTAATGGATTTACAATGTTAATATCCATTTTTACCATGAGATTTTAACGAATCTACAACGGTTTTTTCTCGATTTTCATGCGTATTTACAATATTTTTACTGCGTAGTGAAACTGTGATAAATCTGTTGTAAAATTGTTGTAAATGAAATTAGACCAATTTACAATGGTTTTACAATTTTTACAACGAATTTACAACAATTTTACATCGATTTTATGGTACATTTGGAACATGATACATTTGTTGTAAAATCATGGTAACTGTTTATAATGGTTTTACGACGATTTTAAAATGAATTTACAACGTGATAAATATGCAGTAAAGTTGTTAAAACTTATGCGGAAGCATTGTAGAAACGTTGTAAACAGTTACCATGATTTTACAACAGATGTCCATGTGGTAAAATCGTTGTAAAAACGTTGTAAATTCATTGTAAAAATTGTAAAACCATTGTAAATTGGTCCAATTTCATTTACAACGATTTTACAACGGATTAACCACAATTTTACAACGTGGTAAAAATATTCTAAAAACGTATAAAAATCGAGGAAAAACCGTTGTAAACTCGGTAAATATCATGGTAAAAACGGATATAAACATTGTAAATCCATTAAAAATATTAAAATTTCATTTAAATTCCGTGGTAAAATCATAGTAAAATCGTTGTACCCTGCGCAGCAATTTACAACGATTTTACCCATAAAAGTTCTTCCTGTGGTTTCACCAGGGAGATGCGGTTCCCGAAATTTGCGACCAACTTTACCCCCTCCTAGATTTTTTGACTTTCTCTCCCCCACCCACATTTTACCCCCTCCAGTACCTCCCCCAGCACTTTTCGGGTCCAAAAAGTTAGGTAAATTTTGCCAAAAATGGTCATTTTTGAAAAAATTTTCTCAAATTTTGGCTTAAAATCGCTTTAACACGGTATAACAACGCCTAAAACGAATAAACAAACGTTATTTTGACGAAAAAAGCGTTAAAATAGAGAACATTTTGCGTTTTTAGGCCATTTTTTGGATAGTTCTGACTCTGAGGTCCAAATTTTGGGGGAGGGGACGGGGGTTCAGGGCATAGGTGTAACGGCGATTTGGGTTGGGTGGGGGCCCCCTCCCCCGGAATTTCGGGGGGGGGGGCCTTTTTAGACCCCCCTCCCGCCCAAACCCACCCCCACGACCCCACCAAACCTCCCCCAAAAAACTTTTTCTATTTTTATGCCAAAAATCACATTTTCAGCCATTGCTAATGCCGAAAAACATGAAATCATTAAGTAATTTTAACATTACATAGTGTTTCTAAACTCGAAAACTTGATTGCCAACATGTTTCTGCGTCCAGAATAAGGTCAATATTGAGTCTAGAAGCCCATAAAACCGTTAAAAATGTTGATAAATTTACCCAAAAATACCAAATTTTTGGCCAATTTTTTCGCGATGTCGAGGGTCGACCACCAAATTTCCGAATTTCCGAAGTTTGCCTCCCCCCAACCAAAAAAATTCGGGGAGGTAAAGTTGATCAAAACACTTGGGGGGGATGCCCCCTAAGGAAACTATGGTAGCAGGGTGGGTGTAGCAAGCAGGCGCAAGGTGGGCCCGACAAAATCTGGGAGGGGGTAAAAACTCATATACACCCATAGGTGTACCTGGGGGGGGGGTGGGGGGGGGAACCCCTCCCCCCAAATGGCAAAGTGCCGACCCCACCCTCGAAATTTTGGAGGCAGACCCCACCCCCAAATGGCCAAATCCCATACCCCACCCACCCCAATTTTCCAGACCCCACTAAAAGTTTGAAAATTTTGCTCAAAAAATTAGTAAAAATTCGAAATTTTTTGCAAAAATTCGAAGTTTTTGCGAAAAAATCCAAGTTTTTCGACTAAATGACCAAAAATGAAGAAATATTGTTGATTTTTAGTTGGAAATAACGTTTTTTCTGCGAATTCGCGAATTTTTTCTAAAGTTTTGACGGAAAAATTTTGTTACCCCCCCCCCCAAATTCGATTTTTCCGGACCCCACCCCACCTCAAACCGGCTGACCCCACCCACCCTAATTTCGGCTACCCCCTCCCCCAACGATTTCTCAAGGTACACCTATGTAATACACCTGATCTGATCGATCAGATCAGTATTCAGTGATCACATAAAAGATTGCGATTGAAAAGCCTTAACTTAGCTACAAAACACTTTACCCATATCATGGGACATCATCTACGTCTGACACAAAATGTGTAATGTGCATACAATACGATAGTCTTGTAGAAGTGTTAAAATTTTCGAACCTGAACGTTTCAATCGTTCAATTCATCCAATCACTATTTTATTGTGTATGAATTGTGCAGAAGTAATTGTCATGTTTTACATCCTAAAGGTGACACTTCGTGATACATCCTATCATTCGAGGTGACACTCCGTGCTGCACGGCTATGTATCCGATTCTGGAAATAAGCACCAGCAAGCCTTGTCCCTGAAGCAGAGATGCAGGTGTTCTCCATGGTCACTTTTATTTTAGCTGGCGTAACAAATTCGTTTTCGCTGCCGTGGCTGTGTCTGATTGACGTATATAAAAAAAGTCCAAGTCATATAATATCACTAGCGGGTTGAACTTTGCAAAAATACAGAGAACCAAAACTTAATGAATCGGCTTGTTATATGGCACACTTTTCTTTATTCAGGAAGCGCTTGCATTATCGAGATAACAGTGTAGAATCTGGAGCAGTATGTCAATTAAATCCTAAGAATTGAATGTAATGAAATTAGCGAGATCTGAATCTCGATCCACTTTAGACTTGATCACACGGAAGGTTAGCGCGTCCACTTATCGAAGTAGACTTAGGCACTGGATCTCCGAAAGGTGGTGTTCCAAAATCAGAGATTCCCTGCAGGCAACCTTTGTAGGGGTCTTCTTTGTGAGTTCGTTTGTTGCACTGGATGCCAGCAGATCAGCAAGAGGGGTCAGCACTTGCTTTGACTTGATCGCCTGATTGATGATGAATCGTCCAATTCCTGATCAGAACTTACCTTAATCAGTCCTGATCCGATCCTGGTGATGTGAATTTCAGAGACAATCGCGCCTCTCTATGCAACTCTTAAGACACTAAGTCTGACACACCAGCTATTTATTAGGATTAATACAGTTATGATAGGTACACTTTTAAAAGAATGACAATTACGACACAATTAGCGTTATTACTAGGGGTCGTTACAAGCTGTGCAAAAACAGATACAAATACAGTTCAGTACAGTGTTCAGTTAATGTACCAGAGTTGCCAGTTACCGTCTTTAGCTGACTATTAATATGATCCCAATTTAGGATAATATTACCCAATTTATATGTATTTAGGGACAAGGTTTAGTGGTACCTCTTCTTCTTCTCTTTCTCAAACTTGGACTCGATTACCTAATTATTACACTGTCTCCAACACTCTGCTACTTAATACCTATATGCTTTCTCGTGCGCCTATATGCTTGTGCTGTGCGACTCTTTATCCGTCCTTACAAAACGGATTACCAAACTACAAATCAATAAAACTACAAACAAACAATTATTAACTGAAGTAAACCTGGGGTCGGTCTATGGGTGAGTCCCCGAATGTTGGACACTGCTTTTCCGAATGTCCGCTCCAACACCTAGACAGGGTTACTGTACGGAAGTGTCTTTAAGGAAAGACGGAAAGTTGGGGGATTTCCTGGTTCGGTCTTACTTATTTCTAATTAACGTAAATTAACACAATTACACACGCAAAGTTCAATGATGTCGCTGATCTTGATTCTTCTTTCGGAGTTGTGGGCTCAGCTATTAGGCCTGAGATGAGGGAGAAACGCCTCCCGACACGACACTGGAGAGAGAAATCTTGGAAACCATGTTGAGTTTGATAAAAGGAATTGTTAGCTTTTCAAATGAAAGAATGAGAGTTAACTTTTCGTTTTAGGCTTAGGTCTAAGTTCCCACTTTGATCAGGCAATATACTACGCTCACTGTCTCCGTCTTAATCCGCTACTCGGCAATACAGGCCGTCTATGTACCTTCCAAAATTGACTGGTTCCAACTATCTGACTGACTACTGAAATGACTGATCCGGACTTCTGCGGTCCACCAATGAGCAACTAATTCTGACTATCTGAGAGACACAAGAAGACTAAGATCCACGGGCAGTTCAGATTTGGATAGAACAGCGTAGCTTCGTCTCCGCACCTGAATCAAATGGGTTAAAACCCATTAGTACAAATTTATGGTGCGGGAATCGAACCCAGCAACCATTACTCGTTCTTTTGCTTTCCGTGCCCAGAATGTGCATTTTGGGCCCTATTTGAGCTCGTAATTTGACGAAATGACTCAAAATTGTTGGTTATTGCCTTTCTGACAATGTTAACCGTTTCTAGCAATTCCTTGTCTGTCACCAAATGGGCCTTCTGGGCCATTTTCAGCTTGTATTTTTTGCAAAATTTCGCTGAACCTGATGCAATTCCTTGCCTGGGCGAAATGATTCGTAATGTTTCCACTTTTGCCCAGTTGGGCCTGATTGAACCTGCAGCTAGACGAAACACTCTTGAAAACGTACAAAATGCGCTGCTTAACACCTATTTGCGGACTTCATTTGCCCTTGCCTTTTTCTTACACAAACCAGCCTTCTAGGGCCATTTTGAATAAAAATGAACTGAATCTGACTGAATTTAGCATAATCTTCTGGGCAAGCAATATGACTGGATAATATTTACGTTTTCGGCCCGTTTCTGGCCTAATTTTATTGATTTGCCACGGGAAATGGGTTCATTTCCCGTCGCCAGCTAGTTAGCCTAAATATATACGAAACATGACATTTTCAGTGAATTTCTGATATTGGAAGATGGTCAATTGCTAAATACTTGTAATGACTGAATTAGTTGATGCCTACCTACTTACTTATGCTAAATAGCAAAAACCTACATAATAATAAAGCTAAAACTTAATGCTAACTGGTTGTTTGAGTAGGAAATCCTTATTAATTAAGTATTTTCTTATCCGGAATGAACTAATTAATTTATATTAAAACTAACTGGCTGATTTTGAGTGAGTTTTCGCATGTAATTAATTTTAGTTAGTTTATGCCAAAAATGCAAAAACTCACTCACTCACTGTCTCAGCAGCCATTCTCCGCAGTCCCTACTTACCGACCTACCGACCTACCAAACTACTTCTGCTTCTAAATCTACCTCCCACCTATCCTCGTGCCCTAACAGGGGACGTACCGAACCGCTATTCGATCCGGCGCTGGCAACCCCAGCAGCCAGCCGAGTGGAAGTCGCACGTACAACCACCCTTTCACACGAGCACATATCAGTACTTGTGCAAAACTAGCATATAAATTAACAAACCTTTGATGAACACGAATTTGAACAAAAGTTACATATTCTGGTAGAGCTTGAAAAGCTGAACAATTTTTACGCTTACAGTACCAAAAAATATTCAGTAATTAGTGAGAAAAACATAATTAAAGTTAATTAATACCTGCGCAGATTGTGTTCTGCGCAGGCTTAACATTCCTGTGTTAACGTTAACTCGATTACGTTAAGTAGTTAATAAAGATTAATTGGGGTAAAAGTTGTATCATTTTGTAGAGTTTGAAGAGCTGAACATTTTCATTTTTGAAACAGATGAAACCGTTCAGCTGTTGAAGAGAAAATCGTGATCAAAGTTTGTGTCCACATATGCATAATTTGTACATATAACGTATTAGTTCAATACACACGTGCTGGGTTACCAAATTGCTACAGTACATAAGCTAGCAGGAACTAGTTCTAATCATAACCCGCTGTGGCTCAATGGATGAGCCGCCGAACCCAACCCGCCGAAGGTCCTAAGTTCAAGTCTCAGCACGGGTTTATTTCTTTTCTTTTGGTTTGGTTCATTCTTTTATTGCAAGGTTTTACCTGTAGAGCTAGTGGACGTTGACTCTTCAGAGCTGACTGGTCGGAACAGTAACAACTGGAGTATCAGAAACCATCGATGAAAGAAATCATTCTGGAAATCAAATCACTGTAACAAATAATATATGATTAAGTATACGGTTTACAGAGTATAGTGTTACCAGTACAAAATTAAGTTTAAATAACTAATTAAGGGAAAGGCACCAAGCCGATTATTAAATTACACAACCGTTCAATCTAAATATGCCATGGCATATCTGTAATTTTTATCGGGTGCCACTCTACCCGATGGGAGGTGCTCGACCGATACATAACTTGAGCAATAATCCTGGTTTATGCCCCTTGCGTCCCCCATCATGTCGCCGCTCACAGCTCCGGAACTGCCAGGGGAACAGCGGTGGGTAGAGCCCTATAATTACAATTCTAAAATAGCTCCTTCCTGGTTGAGATCCACCTGAAATTGAAATAATCAGTAAAATTCCGTGAAGAACCGAATTTTCGCACAGATTCAAATACTTTCTGTTTCGAGTACCCTTTAATACAGAGATTGTTACAAAGTTTAGCTGCCCTATTCCTGAAATATGTGAAATCCGAAGATCTATTTAAGAATCTGTTAAGTTCATTAGTTAGAACAAAATAACCACATTGCATGCTTGTGTTACCCCTTATATCTGACATACATATCACCTGAAAATTAAAATCATCTCTTTTGTCATTACACCCAATATTCAAATTTATTATTATTCATCTTAATAGTGATGTCTAGAACATCTGCCACCTGGTCCGTGGTACTTATTTTCTTTAAATTTTGCATAGAAGGATAGACATTACCACGTTCCCTATCAAATCGACCGTTATCATTATGATCATCGATATACCTATATATCCACCGAAGATCTTTTAATGCTGCGTTGTCTTTCTTCGCGATCAGTGACTTTACACACTGAAACTCGTATCCGTGCAGTAGAAGATTGGCCATGTATGGCGCTGCACTGGTGCCCATAGGTATACCAATTACTTGTTTAACTACTAAGTTACCTAGTTTAAAGTATGAATTATTAATGATCCATAGTAATAATTTGATAACGTCATTTGCGGTTTTAGCTTGTGGATTTAATCCACTACACCAATAAGCTACTTTCCTGTTGGCTGCAATAAAATAATAATTATTCCTGAAAACAGAATTGATAAGCTGTAATATCACCCGTTGTATTTCATACAATGGGATTGATGTATATAATTGGCCAAAATCATATGTATTTACACATTTTGCTTTATTACGGTTAGACAGTTCTTTCAAATCTTTTATGATGTCCATCGTGTCATCAATAATCCAGTATAGTTTACAATTACCCTTATCATTTTCGATTGTTTACAATAATTTTTTTAATTTTTGAGATACGTTTTTGAGAATATTACATAGTGTTTCAGATGCTGGTTTAGTGCAGCATCTGTTACTAGAAATGATATAACGAAAGCCAGTAGGAGATTTATGAAATTTGGGTATACGCTGGATTATTCGTAACTTTCTTTCGATGTCAGGTACATTTATACCCATTGCTCGACTTTGCGTGCGTAACGTGGATATAAGTGGGCTTACTTCCTGATCTGTTATTTCGTACGTAGGTGATCCATTCTGTTGGCTGTTAATTTCCCCTATAAGTTTATTAGCATAAAATTTTTTACAGGTAAAAGAGAAATTTTGTACCGCTTTATCCGTTACGTTGATTATAAATTTGCTTTGTAAATCTTTAAGTGCTGCTTTGACTTCCTTGATCCTGGTCTGATCCAGTTTGTCGTTGAATAGTATGTCATGGTTGTCCCATTCCTGTAAAATCGCAGCTTTCCAAGCCTGAAATTCATTAAGGTGCACATTGAGTTTACCACTAACCTTTCTTATGTATTTATCAAGTCCAGTGATTAACTCTTTCCAATGATGTGTCCGTAGTGCGGATCAGTGAATGGTGAGTTAGCACAATCACAAGAATAAGTGCTAGTTAGGTGATTATTAGAATCAAATTTCAATTCTTCACATACTTGTTTATAGTTGAAACAGCTTAGCCAAAAGGTGGATCGTACGAAAATGCTACCATATGAGTGGTCCATAATGATTTCTCCGCTGGCCATTTCTCAGTTATCCCTGTTCTGTTAATAATAGATGTTAGTGGCACGTGATTAAAACATTTATAAATAAATTTTACAACAATAATTGGCTTTCGTGTCTGAGTAGTAGTATTATTCTTCTTACCCAGTCTTGTTCTGCAGATATCATATGCAAGATTATCCAAAGGATGTGTTAACAGTCTGTTAGATAGCATTGTCCAATGTATCATCTATCTTTTCCAGGATGGTTATGGTCATCATTCCTTTACAGATACCATTAGAGAAATGTTCTGTAAGATACCTGCAACCACCCTTACCTTTTTCTATAGCTCTCCTGTGTTCTCCGAAACGTTCCCTAAGTTTTCTGCTGGTTTCTCCTACATATTGAATACCACATCTGGCGCAAGAAATTAGATAAACTATATTTTGAGTATCACATGACCCATTTCCTGTTTAACTTTCTTTAATTTTCTTAAATTTCCGTCTATTAAACATTCCTTTTACAAATGTATCTCCCTCCATAAATTTACAAGTAAAACATATTGGTTTTCGACATTTTTCTGTAGTAAAGGTAGGTATTTTAATTTAGCCCAATACAGCTACCCAGGCCATATCAGGCGAGCCGCCAGCTGCAGGAATCCTAGTAACCGTGTATATAACCGGGTTAACCGAACTGCCTTGGACGCCACTACCACCCAGTAAGGCGGCGGAACCAGGTAGCACGGCAATGCAAGGCTAAGATTTCCGTAACTAGTACTATACTACAGTGTAACTTGACCAGTGCAATAATACATTATTGAATAGGCGAAGGTGGTTATGTGATCGCAACCATAACCTCAACTCAACCAAAATTAAAATTATACTCATGAAGGGAGGGAGAAATACCATAAATAACCGTAGTAATTAAATAAGATTAAAATGTTCATAATTTCCACAAGACATTAGCAGAGTCATAATGGGAGAAACGCGAAGACGATACCACCGGTTTACCGGTTTATTAATTGCATTGCACAAAACCAATAATTATTCGCCGTTTACATCTAGAGGCAAAATATAGATAATGTTGTTAGTAATAATACTATGCAAGTACCCGTTTTGATTAGTGAAATGATTAGTAGCGAAGCTTTCTTCAGTTCCAGTTCTAATTATTTAGTTTGCTTAAACAGAAACGGTCCCCAAACCATGTCAGTGTAGTTAGTAGGCAAAGTATAAACATTATAACATTATACGTAACAGTATTATCATTTACTGTAATTGTCATAGTCGGGTCCAGTGGCCTATCATCAATTTTGACATTATCTTTATTAAGGACGATTGTATTTTCCAAAAGTTCACTAGACAGTTTTATGAGATACCCTTTCATTTGGGCTTTAACAGGTTCATTCTGTCTGGACAAACCGATTGGGGTCTTTCCTTCCGCCTTACGTTGTTCGTTGAGTGGTTTGAGCTTCGTGCCATTTTGGAGCAGTCGATTTATCTAGTCCGCCTTTAGGAATGCCATAATCACCGGTTTCGGGTTTTCTTTGGACATGCGGAGACGGTGCAGGTCTCTAAGGTCCGATTCAGCCAATTTCTTGGCAGAATCAGGCAGTAAATTGTCATTCAGGAATTTGATCATGTGCCCGGTTAAGGACTCTTTCGTTTCCTGATCAATTGGGTCAATACCGCGTACGATTAGATTATACTTCTTTGATTGCTGTTCTAGCCGTCGACAGTGTTGAGTGTTTCCCTTAACGTTAGATTCCACTGACTTGATCTTCCGTTCCGCCTCAGCCTTGAAGTCGTGACCAAAATTAGCCACTTCCGACTGAATTAGTTCGATCACCGACAGCGACACTGGGCCGCCCATATTGGACGTGCTAGGGCGTGAGTCCATTGGGACAGGTCGGGAGGAACGATCAGTGCCGATAGGAGATCTGGATTTGGTCCGTTTGCATTTCGACTTTTTCTTCCTGTGTGAGCGCCGTTCAGAACGAGTATCTGAAATAACCACAATATAATATAATAATAAACTACAATTGAAATAGTTAAATCCCCTGAACAAGCAGGCGGGATGCATCGGTGAACGGAATTACTCAGAGAGTAAAACCGTGGTCGGATAAACCTCCCCCAATTAATGGGGAGGAGGTGCATCGTTAATCCCTCGACAAGCGGGACGGAGATATTCTACAATAATCAACTCTGTAACTCATTTTTAATGTGAAATTCAGGTTTCCATACAATCTTTGATTTGTTTCTGACTGACTCGAAAATTGTGTCAACAATTTATCAGAATTAATACCCATTACAGGACGTGAAAAATTAGGGTAACTAAATTACATGTAATGCGCCTACGGTGCCTTTCAAAACTGAGATTATAACTGACATGATTTTGAGTATTTGACGTTGCGAAACATGAACCAACAACCGTTTTAAATAAGGCAAATAATACGCTTATCCTTAACTGAAGCTAACTACACCGATTAGACACTATCCGAGCAGCAAATTACCAACACAACAAAACTAGCATTACTTTCTAGATTATGACCTATTAGTCCGCTACTTGGGCGTCTACTGTAAAATACTGAATTGCAGCGAGTTCCATGCTGTTTTATGTCTCACTCCTGTCATAGTTTTGATTTGGCTGGTCCTGGATTCCATGAATGCGGATCATCCGTCCCCTAATCGCAGGGCTACCTACACGGATGACCGGAAACCCAACAGATTAACAGATTTACAGTCCTAATTCGGGGTCCCCGTGACCCTAGGCCGCAAACCCATTCCAAACTACAGAACAGCCCACCGTTTCCTCGCCGAATTCACACAACATTCACTCCAAAAGCAGCATTTCCGCGACAAACTAGCAGCCAAGTTTTGAATGAGACCCTGATTATTTACCGTTAGAGGCCAAATTGCTACTCAACTTGGCCTAATTCCTGCCTAATATCTGAATATTTACACATTTATTCTGCAGTCCCAAACCCTTATCAGACAAAGGGGGTTTACATGGTATGCCCTCATTCACACTCACAACTACCCAATTTTGGTCCATAAATCACACTCTAGGAATGGGGCTACTCTTGGGACCTCACACCTTAAGAGGAATTTACCCTAGGAGCCGCTTACGTAAATTTGGGGATCACATTCACACAATTACAATCACGTCAATCATTACTTATACAGTTTATACCAGCATAACAAATCCCAACCACTTCCTAACAGAATTTAACTACCTATTGTATGCACATTTTGTTCTAGCTCTGAAATTGACTAACTTCCATTTTTATTTTGAAATTAGTGAACTCTGTAAGTTTGACAGAGACTACGAATTTTAGAACTTTGATAACTTTGGAAAGCAGAACGAGTAATAATTGCTCAGGCAATTATTACTATAAAACAAGTACACACACACACACATTCCGCTAAGGACAGTGTCAGCTGGATTAAATTAACTACGGGGAAGTCGGCCATTCCTCTGCAAACAACTAGATAATTAATAATTAAAACGATTCTTGGGTTTTAATTCCTATTAGTTTTTTGGTAGCCGACCCACACAAGATTACAGTTTACGATTACAGACACTATATTTTGCTTCAATAGCGCCTATTTCTGCAATTACGGCCGGCAATTCCTAATTGCCGGCTGTGGGGAGAATTAGTCCCTAATTTAGCTCAGTTCTAGCATGAGGTCGTAACCAAGGGACCTCCTATCTCAACTCAGAGGTGGGTCCCCACTCAGAATCCCAACTCTTTTACAAAATCCCCGAAAAATAAGAAAAAGGTAAAAATTTGGGCATAAAACCCCCTACTAAAAATTAAGGCCAACTGGGCCGTGGCTTGGTTGAACAAGGTTGATTTAAACTGTGGCTCGAAGGCCACAAAAAAGTGAGTTTTGGGCCAAAAAGGCCTTCTAAAAATCCCTAAACTCGCGTTCCTAATGTGCAGATTCTGGCCGACGCTCATATGGCCCTCAACGTGTGGTGTTTGCTGTGTTGGCTCAGATCGTCTCCTCTGACCTGTGTGGGTCAGTGGAGGTCCCTAACTCGTGTCCTGAAGGGGAAAAGTGTGCCTTTATCCCCGGCTAAATCGCTGGCACAACGGGAGACACACTCAATTTGAGGGGGAAACAACCGACCGCTCTCGGCCGGGACTCAGGCAAACACTGAATAAAATTTGAAGTTTTCCAGTGAGCTGACAGGAGTCTGACAGCTCACTGGTGTCTTGACCTCTGTCGGATTTCCTTTGATTTTAGATGGAGCTTCCAGAATTTTCTGGAAGCTCCCTATCTTAAAGCGTGTGCCCGATGCGGGCTGGCGAGGCGGCTGGTCCGTTGGAGGGGATATTAATGAGGAAAAGGAATTATGACCCTCCAACTGACCCCTTTTTGATGAATTTCCCAAGCTGAATTATGGGAAACTTTGCAGACTTTTTGGTTAACACGTAAAGGTAACCAAAGGGGAAAGTCTTGACGTAGAAATTAATTTTCGCGAATTAAAAAACCAAATTGTACAAAATAGAGGCCTCTCGGGGGCGATTACAAAAAATAAATATTAAGTGCTAACTTGACTTAATGATTTAATAAATTTTGTAGTTATTATATTGGAGCGTTTCCTTGTTTCCAAGCCCCTTTCTTTCCTGTTGGGCGTGTCCTTTCGGCCGAAGACAAGAGAAGCCGCTCGTTAACCCTAGCAACAATTGCTCTCCCTTGCTGGAACTCCTACGTTTCCAGCAAATGAGCCAAGAGGGCAATTGTTGCGCAAAAAATGTGCATACAGAGAATTACGTATTTTTCTGTAGACTAAAAATTAAATATTATTATTATACGTACGAAACTACCTAAGACTAACTAATTTTATTTTATTTCATTTATTTGGGAGGGAGTTAAGCCCCCTCCGAACGTATTACTATACCTAAAGGTATGTATTAACTCTTTCTCTACGAGGCAAGTCTTTGCTGGGAGAGAGCCAACAGAGGCTCAATGGAATGAATGAAAACATGAATGGGTGTAACCACACGCAATTGTTACGCCTTGTTATAAAGGTCACAAAAGGCCAATATTACGAAATTAAAACGTAACTAAGAAAAGAATTGCCTTTCAGATAAGCCGAAAATCTCACAAATTAACTAATTACTACCTAATTAATGCAGTTTGTGACTAACTAATACTTACTAACACTAATTGACGTTGTCCTATGCTATTAACAAGCAAATTATGACCATTTATTAACCCATCTTCCAATATTTGCGCTTACTGACAATGTAAAAATGTTTTAAACTCGAATTCTCCGGTTAAATTACTGGTTATTTTGCAATACCTTTCTTTGCATCCATTTTCTTTGATAATTCCAAGCTGTTTTAATTGAATTTTGATGAACTTCTTGACAACGAGAGGCCTTATTCGTGGCCTGGGAAGAGTACCGACTCCTCCGTTATGCAATGAGAGCAATGATAGGGCTTATTACTGACCCGGGAAGGGTAACGACCCCTCCATTATTAAATGGTAACCTACTTAACCCTTATTAAGCTGCATTCTGCTGAAGTTCCATTCCATTTTGCGTCATTTGAGCGTGTCATAGTGCTACTTCTAACCTTATTTTCCCATTTACACTAGAACCTATGTCCCTGGCTATGAATTTCTGAGTGTCTTAGACTGATTGGCAACTCTGGTAGTTAAAAGACAAATATTTTCATACAATGCTTGGACGTTTCGTAAGTTACATTAGGCTCTCACAGGCACATCACTCATAATAAAGGCATCAAGCAATTCGATTGAGGTCACAAATCATATCAAACTGAGCTTTTTCTGTCATTTTTGAGTTTCATTTAGCTTTCTCCATTACATATAAAAATTGTTACAGACTACATACCTACGAATTTTTGTATTATGCAACAATTTCTATATAATGGAAAGAGCAGGAAATGTAGCAAAGTTGTGGCGGCGGACAGCTATGGAAACTCAATTTTTCTAGTATGCATGGAAATATTGTCCCAAAATGGGGTCGACGTGTAGAAGAAAAAGTTGCAAATGCTCAGACTGTTTACCGGCAACTGGTTTCTGCCCTGAAAAACAAAGTGTCGAAAATCACAACTTGGGCCATGTGCATGTGACCCATCCGGTATTTAAGGCTTAAAGCATTAACTTTTAACAAACAGAGATGAATATATGGACAGTCTTGGTCCTGAGCAAGGGGCAGTAATTTCAATAAATTTCCTCACAACTGGTCACTTTTGGGTTCCTAAATTCATTTGATTGATTATTAAAAATGTATATCAATGTTTAATTCATTTTTAAGCGTAAAAGCAATTTTTGTATTTTGTTAGCACCTTTCAGCCAGCATAACCAAGCCGTGACCCGACTGTCTATTGAGTGCACAGAGCCAAGAAATAATAATTTTTCTAAAATTTCGGGATTGGTTTCAAAATATTAAAAAGCCCCTAAATTTAAATGTTTGAAAAATTACACTCCCTTCGTAAAAAATTGACACTATAATAAGATACAAGCTGAAACTGTCTCCAATTTCTAAAAATCGACGGCAGGTACTAAACTTTACTTAAGGTGCTATCGCTTTGTGTATATTATGACCCCATAGACTTTATTTCTTTATGAAAGTGGATGAAACTTTCCAAATATACTATTTTGGTGCTCTTTAACATTCTGGGACCAGTCTAGTGGTTAAGTCAGTATGAGCAAAAAACGATTTTTGTGGTCCAAAAATGGCCGTCTTATTGCACATTTTATCAATGCATATTAGCTGGAGTTCGTTGTTTCAAGGTAGAGATTTGGCCGAGAAACCAATTTGGCAAAACAGCGATTATTTTGTTTTGAACATCGATTTCTCAAAAACTACCCAATGGATTAGCGTGATGTTTCACAAGATGGAAATTTACACTATTGCGGAGGGACGTTTTCTTTTTTGAGCTAAAACGTGTCGAGCTGCAAGAAAACTCAATGCAAACTTAGGGAAATTTCGTGTCACTATACATTTGGCGGATTTTCTGGAGCATTAAGACATGTTGAGCCAACTCCAAAAAATGTCCCTCGGCCCACATGTGCTTCATGGTTTATATATACCATGGCTGGCACAAAAAGAATTCGTCGCCGATTCTACAGTTATGAGAAATCGATGTTCAAAAGTTTTTGGTCTACATTAAGGCCATCATGACAAAACGTTTTTCCATTTTTTGGTAATTTTGCTAGTTTCATAAACTCATGTGAATGTACTGATTATGATGTTTAAAATGAAGCATAAAGCTCTTTTGAACTCCCAAAATTGCGAAAGTTAGTGTTTCAAACTATCATCACAAAAGCACTGCACAAAAGGATACCAGCACCTTAAGCCAATAAACTGCTCCAAATGCTAAGAAAATGCTTAGCTTTAGCGTAAAAATAGGTTTTATTAAAGAACAGTATTTTTCATGGCTTCATAATGTTCATAAATTTACTTCATCAAATCAGCAACTGTTTGAGTATAAATTTAAGCTATATTTTAAAAAATAAAAAATTCAACAGTCGAACAAAAAATGCGAAAGAAATACAATACAAAAATTACAAAGATCGCTCTGGAGCGTTGGCAGAAGTTAAGTTGTGAGCGGAGGATAACTAAACCCGGAAAGAGGTGAAATTAATCGAACAGCCTAATAAAAAATTATAATATATATATATATAGCTTAAATTTGGTGTGTGCATTTGTGTAATTATGCATTAAAGTTAACCCAAATCTACACATTTCCAAGTTGCTGAATTTTAATTGTACTAAAACATTTGAAAGTAATAAATAATTTTGTATGCATTGCCGTAAAACATGCACTATTGCACAAATCGCGATTTCAAAACACTTATTCTTGGAGGTATATTAATACACACCGATGCATAGCCAAAAACTCACAAAAAGTTTAGAATAGTAGGCAGAAAAGGCGCCGTTGTTGATAAAACATGAATTAATCAAGCTACAACGATAGATTTTTGAATAAAAACCCCCAAATTATTGGTTAAACAATTTTGATTAGTAATCATATTCGCTTGATTGGTCAACTTAGACCAATCAAGATTTGGCCCATTTTGATTAGTGTAGAGTAATCAACTAATCAGTCTTAAAGTTCTATGCAACAAAACGGAGTGATTAGTTCAGTTTTGATTAGTCCCCGACTAATCACTAATCAAAAGCTACACTAATTAAATTGGATTTATATGCCACGCTACACTAATCACTAATCAACTAATCACTAATCACTAATCACTTTTATGCAACAGGCCCCTGACTGTGCTTTTATTATAGGATTGCACAGGAAGAACAGTAGTAAGGGATGGGCAAATGAGGTAGCATTAGGGGGGGAGGAGGGGGAGGGAGTGGCGCTGTGGCGCTGTGGCGCTGTGGTGCTGTGGCGCTGTGGCGCTGTGGTGCTGTGGCGCTAGGGGGTGGAGGAGGTAAAGTGGCGCTGTGGTGCTGTGGCGCTGTGGTGCAGCGGCGCTAGGGGGTGGAGGAGGGAGAGGCGCGGAGGCGCTAGGGGGTGGAGGAGGGAGAGGCGCGGAGGCGCTATAGCCGGCGCTGTAGCCGACCGGAACCACGGTCGACCCAAGCTTAAATTTAAAAATTGTCCATTTTCTTTGGAAAAACGTTATATAAGGGGTTTTCAGGGTCGTAGATTTCGAAAATGACATTAGTTTTCCTCTGCTGCTTATTCTCCGTGCTCTACGTGACCCTAGACCGGAACCTTAGCTGACCCAAGCTTAAAATTGAAAATTGTCAAAATTCCTCGGGAAAACTTTGTATAGGGGGTTTTCAGGGTAGTAGAATTCGAAAATGATATTAGTTTTCCTATCCTACGTCAGCTCCGTGCTCTATGTGACCCTTGCCCGGATTTACAGTGTTGTTAGATTAAGTCAATGGTGTTTTTCTTATTCTTGATATTTTCTGGTAAGGTAAGCCAGGCGAACTGGCGGAAACTTTTTATTTCAAGCAATATATACAACAGGGTTTACAAGTGACTACATGTTATGTACAATTCAATGATTGCAGCTATAATGATTCCATGGTGTAATAAGCCATTCGGGAACTGTCCATCGTTTACAGGGATGATTTCCCAACCATTCAGTAAACTCCACCGATCGAACGTTACAGTCAAGGGGTCCCAGCACAAACGCAATGTCAATCCGGGCAGTTTCCATAGATTCAAATATTTCCTGGCCTTGCTGCTCAAGTTTCCTTAGACGGGAGTAAATCTTCCAAGTGACGCCCTTCTGCAGCGGTTGATCTGGTCCCGGCAAGATCATCATCAGGTCGTGCTGTCCAGATTTCCTCAATGCTTCCCGAAATAAAATTGAGGCATTGGGTCCATGTCGATTAAGAGTCGATATAATGTCCAAATTTCTGTCATGGTCAGGTGTCCGACGCCTGAGATCAGCATCCACGTTGGGAGAAAATAATCCCACTTCCAGTAGATAATCCAATACAGGCTCTGCCTTCATGTCGTTGCAAAATAAGACGAAATTGTCGTAAACAAGATCCATGATAATACCTAAAACAAACAAAAATTAGATGCATTTATTGTAAGTATTAAAAAATGCCATGCACCAAGAATGGTACTAGGCGGAACCTCCGAGGAGGTTTGATGAATCAGCATTAATCGAATCCATCCACAGCATCCTCTCCTTCCTGCACAGGCACGTAGAACAGGTAGAGCTCAATTGCAGTCTTCTTATGAAGAATATGAGCCACTTCTTGTTTCGGGAAATGTTCCACATCTGTAAGTACAATGGGAACTAATGTTCCTGTTCCATTATTGACAATCATGGAGACTTTACGTTTACCTCGCAACAGATTACTTATCCGTGTGATCCAGGTTTCACTGTCCATGGGCACACGGTCATCGATCTGAATCCACTTTAAGCCAAATTTTGACTCTTGGTATTCATATGGTTCAATCATCTTAATATTTGAATACTTTATACTTCAATACTTTAATGAAATTCCAATCCCTTTTACTAATTTTCAAATACTTACTATTTGACTAGAATAGCCGTTAAATGGAGTTGATGACGTCGTTGAAATCCTGAAGTCTCAAATAATCCAGTCTTGGTGACCCAGTCCTTGAAGAGTATGTGGGCACAGGAATCACTGAATAGCAGGTACATTAGACTTTCATCAGTCCAATCCGGGAAGTGAGTCTCCAAGAAGCGTTTGACGTTGGAGACATCAACCAAATCATCTTCCATGGCACCGATAGTTGCCTCCACACATCGCATACTGTTTGCCTGTGCAGCATAATCTTTGCTAATCTCAAATTCCATCTTTACTTTAAAAATCTAGGCTTCGTTATATTTAAGTCGCCGTCCCTTCTTTTATTAATTTTCACCAGAAAAAGCCATTTAGGCGGATAATTTTAGCCAATTAGGCGGATATTTTTTTCATCTTTTTTATTTTCATTTTAATTTTTTTATTTTCATTTCCATTTTCATTTTATCGTCTTTTATTTTCTTTATCCATTTGCTATTTTTTATGTTTTTTTTCATACAGTACAACAATCATGACAACAGCTACATTTCACAGTAAATTTTACAAAGCAATTATGTACAATACAGGTTAAATTGTTAGTTAATGCTTAAAAATGTTGCCTTCAACTGGTGAGCCCGGTTTCGGGCACACTGCTTCTTCTTCTCATCCAGGCACATCTTGCTGTGGGTCTTGCAGCAAGGAGCCACACTGGGCATATCAGCAAATGCAGGGTAGTCGAGGTGCTCTCCAGCCTCAAATAGTCCCACCTTCAGCTCAGCCATGGAGAATGCCTGCACCAACAACTGGCGCTGGGCCGTTCCCTTCGTAATGACCACCTTGACGCTCTTCTTCTGGACCACCTCGCAAACCCTGGCCAGGACTTCCCATTTGGTTGGTAGTTGGGTAGAGTCCACCCAATGCAGTCCGTTAATCGCTCTCGCCCGATAGAACGAAGCTTTTTGCTGATTTGTCAGCAAACTAAAAGAGACAGGCGCTCGGGTCCTGTAAGTTTCCTCGTAGGTTCCACCGTCTGGAAACAGCACCAACACAGACACCTCCATCGTAACCTCCCCCATCTTATAGATGCCGTCAGAGACAACCGTAACGAACGCCACAGTGAAACTAGCCATAGCCGCCAACTCAAAGACAATAGAAATTCAAAATGACAGTTTTCAAAATTCAAAAATGCCCTAGTTTTACTACACCCGCTGTGCTTGCACCTGCCTATAGTTTAAACTGAATGTAAATGAGGGAGTAAGTCATACATGCTAATATAATTATCACTAGTGTCCATGGCTTCTAGCTCTGGACTTGTGTTCATCATCTCTACTTGACCACTGCCCACTTCAGAGTGGTCACTATGGTATTCGTCCAGTTTTGATTTTAATTTTAACCAATCTTCTTCATTGAAATGAACTGGTACAACAAGTAGCTCCTTTACTCTCGGAGCATATACAGCTAAATGTGTAAAGTTTATACCAGTAATTGCCATTTGACCAAGCACCTGCGCATAGTAGTTATGCTCCTTTCGTAGAACATATTGACCGTTAACTAATTTTAAGTAAAAACTGTTCCCTCGCTCTTGTTTGATTTGTTCGATTGAGCGAGGGGCAGGGTTAGTGTCATACAGACACTTAACCTCAAGTAGCCACGGTCTGGTGCTAGGGTCAAATTTGTTGGTCACAACTCCATCAGGAGATGCGCCAAGGTATGGTGCCCATTCAGGAACACAAAGTCCAACATCATAAATCAAAACCTCTACATTATACTTGTCGAGCATAAATTTTACATACGCGTGCTTTGCATTTATTTCTTCTTTAATGCCGACTAAACACGCTGCAGGCATTTTACTTGCTTGATATTCCAGATTCCCTCTCTTACGGGCAATTCGGCCAAACTGCGAAGCAGTTAAGCGATTCATTCTCATTTGCCACCAAAAGGGATTCTCTCGCTGACCTAAAGTTAACAATGCTATATCTTTATTAACTAACGATTTCATTTTGTACCATAAAGGTAGGATGTTTTTTTCACTTTTTTTGTGCAGTTTTTCTTTTCTGCTTTTTTGTGTAGTTGTTCTTTTCTGCTTTTTTTTCTTTGCAGTTGTTCTTTTCTGCTTTTTTTTTCTTTGCAGTTTTTCTTTTCTGCTTTTTTTATTTGCAGTTTTTCTTTTCTGCTCTGCAGTTTTTTCTTTTCTGCTTTTTTGTGCAGTTTTTCTTTTCTGCTTATTTCTTTTTCTGCTTTTTTTCTTTGCAGTTTTTCTTTTCTGCTCTGCAGTTGTTCTTTTCTGCATTCAAGTTTCTATATATATACAATATATTTATAATAAGCAAGGGCAACACAATTACTTCAGTTCTTCGCGTACTTTCATTAGGTTCTCTCCATGAACGTTGCGACCTTTCCAATTTCTTCTGTCTTCGACACCATCTTCATTGATTGCCATTCCAATTCCAAAGAATTTGTCGTACTTTGACGCTTCGGCCAAAGTTGAGTTTCCTGTTGACACCAGTTTGTCCCGATCAGCACTGTTCTGCCCAAACTTTGCTCTTAGAGCAGTCAGCATGACATCTTCCGCAGCCTTCCGCCATTCGGCTTTATCAAATCCTTTGATGTCTTTAGCCAGTTCCTTACACCGACTCGGTGCCCAGCATTCCAGAATCTTCTTGTAAGTATCGTGGTCATTAAAGTACCATGCCTTCCGAGACTGATAATATTGTTCTACAGTCTGGTAGAGGCGACATCGATCATGAAGGGCAGTCGGTGAAAGTTCGAGAATGTTGAGTATCCAGTGAAGAATAAGTAGATATCTCCATCAGGTCGTTGAATCAAACGTTCATGGGAATCAGAGTTCTGCATATTGACACAACTTGACTGTATCACTGATAACAATAGACTAAACTCAAATTGACTCTATTTTCAAAATTCAAATTTTAAAATACCTGCCATTTGGCGTCACATAAAATAGGTTATTTTTTTATGGGCTCCTGCTGTGAGCGTCGTTTACACATAATCTATATGCATTTGTACATATCCGTATTCCAATACAATTTCCAAATCAAATTCACTTAACTTTTCAACAACAGTTGCCCCATTCAAGCAATTACGAATATAGAAAAGTTTAGAATCTTCATCAACAATCAATAATAATTTTAAGGGAGCATCTTTACGAACATTTTCCACAATATCATCAAATGTACGAAATAAATACACAACCCTTGCACCCCATAGTTTATCCGCCTTTGGGATATCTAATCCAATGCTTGCTCTGAGTCTATGGGAATCTAAATTATCCCAGAGAATCCTATATCCAGTTGAAGGGATATACTCCTCCGGGTTTTCTCGAGTAAAGTTCGTAAAACACATTTTTGCACTCGTGCAGGGGTGCAAGAGTGACATTTAAAAATAGTTGCCCTTGCTTAAACAATACAATTAAAAGGCTCAGTATAAATAACAATATAAATACAAATACTCCAAATTTGCCTCGTTCTTCCCAACGAGAAATAATATTTATGTACATTTTATACGTATAAATGTCACGGTAACTGATCGGTCGTCTGCGAAAAGTCTAGCAAAGTTATTGATGTTTACAGCTCCACTTAATAAAACACCTGTTTGAAATGAGTGAAAGTGCTCGTCCTCGAAAATAAATACTACCTTATCCCTCGAATCCGTAACTTGCAGTAGCGAGTTTAAAAAATCTCTAATATTTTTCTCTCCTAAGTTTTGGCAACTTGTAGTTAAGCTGTACACAGAAAATGTTAGTCGCGAGCAGTCAACCCCGAGAGTTGAAACAGGAGTTACCATTAAGGTATCCATTCGTAGTATGATTTAACAGCCTGTTTATGTCTTTTATTAATTTCAGTTCGTGAAATTGCCGCTTTAGGTACGCCGAGCTCTTTCAACAATCTTGCAAACTTTCGTGCGTCTAACGGTCGTAATTGCTTAATATGATTTGGAGAAACAAAATATTTAACTAAATCGAGCAAGTGTGAACCTTTTTCATTCGTAGGTGGGTACAAAATTCTTTGAGATGAATCCAACTTTACGTTTCCTTCTAAATAGTGAAGCAAAATTCTGGCTTTGTTTCTGTATTGTTTTGGTAATAGATCAGCCAAGTTTTGAAACGTATCAGTGTTTGACTCAACAATTGCATAAGAAGTAGAAGTCTGAAGTGCTACTGTGTTCCCTTGGGATGACAACAGTTTTTGGTATACAGTTTCCGGTATCACTACCATTCGTTCAGCCATTTATATAAATGTTTCTAAAAATTTTAGCGCCGGTTCCAAAAGAGACTTTAGCAAAAGGGGATTCCGCTTGACTATTGCTACTTTGCGACTATCTGGTAACTTTCTATTCGTTAAAAGTTCTATAAATTTGTTGTATCGTTTTAACTTCCTTTGCTGTTGGGGCGTTAGTGGTACTCTACCATTGACAACGTTAAGAGCGACTTCAGAGATTGCTTTTATTAAACTTTTCCTTGCTGTGCTTAGCATTGCCGAAATAACTTTAGGATGCGCTTCGGCGAGCACATGCAAATAGTGAACGTTACGTTTTACTACTGTAGACATTTTATGTGCATGTTTATGCGATCCTTTCTATTTATTACCTTTAGGTAGGTATAGATAATGTTGTTCCCCGGGAAATATACCTTCTTTAACTCTAAATCTTGGATCCGTTGTTGGCTTTAAGTCCAAAAGAAGGTAGCCGAAAGGTTTGGACGTGGCTTGTGCAAAAGCGTCAGGTAAAAATTTGGGTTGATTAGGAAATATTTGTTGTCCGAGGCGACTTATGATTTGTGCATCTCTTGGATTAGGAAAAAGAACGATATAGTGCGCGTTACGTGTGATGGTTCTTAAATACTTTGATTCGTGGTAAAAGTTTTGTAACACCAAAATTATTGAACAGTTTGCGTGTCGACATTTTGTAAACAATGCCGGCAATCTTTTATCGTTTTCCAATTCAAACATTAAGTCATCAAGTACTATCAACTTATCGCCGTCACTACTGGTTACTGTTTCTACCAAATCGGTGGGTATTCCCTGAATCATTTCAATGTTGGGTACCTTGCCAAGTAATTCCGTATATAGATCTTGAAACATGGAATACAAGTAGACAATTTTGTCAAAAGGTATATTATGTATCTCAGCTTGGTTCTGCAATAATTTACTCACAAAGACAGATTTTCCGCTGCCTGTCACACCCAAAACTATCATAGTATATGGTTGTAAAAGCGCCATAATGTGTGCTTGTTCTGTGGTATTTCTTTTTCTTTTATTAGTTTTTATTCGGACCAGGTAGGGTTACGGGAACTGTCTATATGTAACATAGCGTCAAATTCTCCAATCACCATTAGTGTTACCGCTGTATAAAGCGGTTTCTTGAAGTCCAACTTTACTCTCAAGTTTCCTTGTTGTGTAGGATTATTGTATTCGCAAAAGGCTGATTGATCTCTAGTACAGTCAATTGCGAAAATTCCGTACCCACCCTCAAAATCTTCCAAACTCAAATCCAGATTTGGATTTTCTCCAGTGACACCCATCAAGGCATACATGAAAACTCTGAGTTTGTCAAAATTGTCCTTATCGTAAGTCAAGCTCGCTGCTTGAGGTAAACTTTGGTCATTAACGTATACGCTTAGTGTTCCCAAGTGATACAACTTAAGGTCAAAAGGGTTGCTAAATATTTGTGCATTATACGCACTGCTGTCAATCATAAACAAGAAAATCCTTTGGGGAAGGTTACCGGTGAATACTGTCCATTCAGCGTTTTGATCATTTTGCGCTAAGGCCCTTGCTTTACCGATGTATCGGGTAGTGGGATAGTGAAAACCTTTCGAATTTAGCAACTTGTCGTAAGCCGTAATGGCAGGCTGTGTCAATTTCACTCTTGGAGCATAAAGTTTTGCGTCTAGTACTTTAATTTTATATGTTAAGCGCTCAAGTTGGTCGAACAGTGCAAAAGATGAAGGGGTTCGTAGAAATCGAATTGTAATTTCCGTTTGGCTAGGAATTAGCCTACCAAATTTTCTAATGTCACTCATTAAAGGTAATAACAGTTCTAACTTTTGAGATTTTTCAATTAGTTTACGTCTCTCTTCCATCGCTGCATTCAAAATATAACGTTTTGGTTTCTTGTCTTGAGTGGTACTGACCTCATCAGTAGTAGTAATAGTAGTGGTAGTGGTTACTTCTTTTGTTTCCTCTGCAGAACGCGGTATGTAGTGTACACTTAAAGTCCCCGCTGGATCTTTAATCCAGTTTATAAGTTTGAGGGTAAATGCATCCTTTGGTTCGAATAAAAGATAGCGCAAGTAGCATAGCCAAGGGAATATTACTTGATCGGTAGTGATTCGTTGATCGCTAATATAAATTTCACAGTTTGCAAAAATTGCATAACCAAATAAATTTATAGGTGCAACAAAATTATCTTCAGTTAGCTCGGTGTTGTCGTTTTTCAAAACTTGTAACTTTATATAAAAAAATGTTTGATCCAAGTCTATATAAGCATCTGTTTTATCAAGACGAAAGTCTAAACTTGTTAAATCATCTCGCGGTAAACTTGTGTAACATGGAATTTCTAACATTTGAGAGGACTCTATCGCCTGTTGCACATCGGGTAATGAAGTGTAGTCTAAAGACTCAACACTACAAGCTCGAAACAAATTAGATTTTTTACTCATCGTCTTCGTTTACGTCTGGTTACCTTGCGTTTACGTTTAGTCTTTCGTTTCCCTTTATTAACTTTACCAACTTTGCTAGACTTTCTTTTGCGTCTTTTGGTGCCGCTGGCACCGGGAAAAAGTACAGAACGTTTGCGAAATGCCATTTTAGGTTGTGTAATATTTAGTATATTACACTTTATGCCAATCTTTCTTCCTATTTATTAATTTTCCTAAAGTGAAGCTGTAAAACGACGATTCCGCCATGAAACTTCACAGGTTGAAGCAACAAATTGAGAAATTGAAAACGTAATGTCGTTAGTTCAGTTTCCAACAACTCTACATATTCAGTAGATGCCATTGCTTGTCTTGGCATAAACGTATGTAGTAAAGGTAAGGTAGTAGCATTAACAATTTGTGGTTTTACAAAGTTTGCAACTACAAAAAGAACTTGTCTCAAGTAATCTAAATCAATAGGCTTCGAACCAACAGTTTGTCTGTTTTCGATTCCCAGCACGTGGGATAGTGGGGTCGATACTGTAACTTGCTTGTCACTAATAACTTTTACGACGTTTGCAGTTGAAAGCTCCAGCTTAGCGTCAACATTACTTAACAACTCATTTAATTTCTCTATTAAATCACTTTCATTATAAGAGAATCCGCCAGGCACTATAATTTTTTCACTGCCAACTACAATTTCACCACTGGGTATATTCTCCCAACCTTTAGTTAGCGTACACTTTGTAACTCCTACTTCAAAACCTTCCACTTTAAGTGCTTTTGGCAAATTTACAGAAGGGTAGTCGGTATTAATAGTCAAATTCACGTTAAAGTTAGACATTTTCGCCCAATCTGTAGTAAACACAGCGTCTTTTATTAATGAGAATACCACTTCTGTATAACGAAACATATTCTCAACCGAATTTGCACCTGCAATAATAGCTTTTCCGGTATGAAAAATATTTGCAGTGACACTTGGCGCTAAAAATACGCGAACACCTCCTCTTTCAGTGAGCTGTTCGAATCTATACTGAGTGCGTACGTGTTCAGCGAACACTGTCAAATCGATATGCTGATGCGCATTGCAGCACGCAACAACGTTCTGCAACACAAATGTTGGCGCAATCACAGGGTACCCTAGTCTGCGCAAAAGTACTGTGCAATATTTAATTGCTTTCTGCACTTGGCATAACCTATTAGCACCTACTATAGTGGCTTTTCCAGTGCTAAATAGTATAAACTTTATGTTTTTCCCACCAACAAGAAATTTCCATTTTAGACCACGAAAATGTATAATCATATAAAATGTATATAATATGTATAATATAAAGGTGTATAATCAGTATTTTTAAAAGTTTGGTTAATTTTGGTTAAGTCTAACGAATGATTAAAATTTATCGTTCCTTGTAAATTAATGATATACCAATCAGGTTCAATATTTTTAGAATACACGTACAAAATCATGAGAAACACCTGCCACTTGCTACTTTAAATTTACAACGTCTGATTCAGGAACCCAACT
>JASAND010024786.1:0-19457 GCA_030248195.1 Trissonchulus latispiculum
ACACATGTCCTTAGCCACTTTGTAGCCTTTGTACCAGTCAAACATGCTACCACTACACCACAGAGCCATCAGGATGAACTCCACTATCAGGCTTATCAAGCTTTCCTATGCCTGCTTCCGATACAACTTGTCCAGAGGAACAATATAAGGAGTTACGCATTTGTGCGCAGCTGAGTTTTGGTTCGAAAATCAGTTTATATATAACTAACACATCATTCACGTTTAATATGATTGATAGTTACAGAGAACAGCTCTGCCATAACAACTCAAACGAACAAATGTCTGAATAACGGAACGTGACTAGAATCTTGGACTATGTCGAGGTTTTCCTACTTTTTACACAAAACTGGGCAAATTGACAAATTGGCTACATATAAAGAGCCGAAACAAATGTCACTGCAACATCTGCCACTTGAAAAGTTTTCCGCAGCAGGTGGATTCCGAAGAATCTGCAAATCAGGAACTGGAACCTAGATACCGATAAGCCCCTAAACCCCACCAAAAGCAGGTTTTCACGACAGAGATTGAGTTAAGGCAACCTAAGCCAGGAAAAACTAAGTTTCAGATTAACGTGACCGTTCCGTTGGTTTAGAGGTTTAGGTTCAGAGGTTTAAATGAGTGACACCTTGTAGTAGATATTACGAGAAAGTGTGTGACTTCCTGTAACATATTAAATATTCAGTTTCTCCACCAATGTGCCAGTCAAAGCTATATTATGATTTTTGTTATAAATTATTAAAATAAGGTTACGCTATTGTCGGAGACACTTTTGTTTGAAGCACACGGAAAACTTTCTCCTATTACGTACAAAAGCCTATTAAACCTTACATTACGATTATACAGCCATCTACACTCCGCCCATTAACATTATTTTAAATACAGATATAAAATTGCAGATTTGCGATATCTTAAAAACTGGCTTCAAAAAGATATCCGAAATTTTTTTAAATTTTAGTTAATTTTCATGCGAATAACAAGTTTAATTAAAATTCGTTTTAGAAATTTTGTGTGTCCTAATTTTTCAGTATCTCTTGCTTGCTTCTTCTTCCTGACTTCAATTGGATAGGGTAACCTCGGTATGTCGCTAAATTAAGGGCTGTGAGAGGTTGAAACTTATTCTATCGTAACATATCCTTATTTCGGATCTCCTAATCGCCCTACTTCCTAATCCCAGGTGTCAATCCTAATTCCCGAATTAACGAATTCTAGAAAAATTAACGCCCATGTGTGAATCCTAATTTCCGAATTAGCGAATTCTAGAAAAATCAACGAATTCTGGAATGAGGAAAGTTAGACAAAAATCGGCTTCCCCAAAAATCTGTATTGTGAACTTTGAGTACTAGCTAAAGCTAAGCGGTATGCTAAACTTACACCACATATCTTATGTCTCTGGAGTTATGGAGTCTCTGCAGTTCAGTGCAAAAGTTTACTTGTTCACTTTACGTTACTTTGCCACCTGTCCGCAGTTGTTCGAAAATCTATGAGGTTTGCGATGCGACTATACTTCAGTAACCGCACCTCGCGGCCCTCTGACACTGCACTAGATTTGCCAAAATATGCAAGTAAGTTATCACTTAATATCATCTATAAGATTCGATTCGAATTAGTGCTGCATTGTGCAAACCCATCAGAGCAGAACCGATAAACTTAAATTCTGGTTTGCACCGGTCAATTTCTAAAATTTGATATCTCAAAAAGTACAGCTCTCGTTAGCCGATATGATTTTCTGGAAAATGTGTCCATATGTAAACATCATTAGGTATGACAATAAGCGAATACTCTTGACTTACAAAGGTAATGTTAGGGTAGGAAGAGATAATGGATAGACAGTACTGAACTAGTGAGCCTCTATGGAACAGCAAGAATACTACTACTGAAGGTTTCAAGAATCCTACTACCTGAGACTAATTGAGCTAATGTGAAATGTAACACGCTTAGGTGGCTTCTCAATTATCTGCGGCTCAGAAATAGAATTTCCACAAATAACTGCGATCTTGTTGAACATTTCATTTTGAGTTAGACTGACAGCTCTTGGATTGATGGAATTCAAGTTCAAAATAAAAACTTGTTATAGATTTTTTGAAGAATTAAGATAACTTTGAACAAATGCGATGTGCGCTTTTTGGAATCTTCTTAAGGACTGCACTAGCCTGGTCTAGGGTAGTTCCGATAAGAAATTGACCGATCCGGGTCCGCGCCTGGCCTGGCCCAGGGTTGGCCCGGAACCCAATCACAGCCCGGAGCCCGCTACCAGGTCCGGTCAAAGGCCCGGACCGCTCCTTGGCCCGGCTTTAAATCCCCAGGCCGGGAATAGGCCCGGACTCCGTTCCCCAGGCCCGCTACTAAACCCGCCTCAAAGCCCGGGCCGCAGCAAGTCACAAACGCGCAAACTGAAGCCGGCAGGCCCGGTGAGTCCGGTAGGCACGGTGGGCCTGGCTTCTAAAACCGGGTCCAGTAGCGGGCCGGGCTTGCAGCCGGAGCCAGGCCGGACCCAACACAAATTCACCCAAGGCCCGGAGCCCGCTACACGGCCCGGAGACAACCATAGCCTGGTCCAGCTAATCCTGTCTACAATTTATAATGAATGTGAAGAAAACCAGAGAGAGACTGCATCTTCAAAGTCTGTATTCGGCATGATTTTAGTTATAAATCCATGCAGGTAGAAGTTATCGTAATTTAATAATGGAAGTGGTTTGATTAACAATAAAGCCACTTTCAAAAACAGTAAACAGTAAACAGTACACAAACGTGAATTTAATTTTTAATACTTAAAACTTATTTAATGTTTTACTGATTTAATAATAATATTAAGGAAAGGAAAGTGAAAACAGTGGAAACAGTTTAACTCTGACGACTGTCAACAAAGGTGTTTTCCAAATGAAGGTTCGCGCAAACCTTAAAGTATTTTATGCTCTGTTTCCCTATAATAAAATAATTAATCGAATTTCTGTTAATTAATAAAAATTTTCCTGCTGTTCCTAAAACTCGCCAAGGTTCCAATTATTTCCACCGTCCTTAAAAATGAATTCAACCTGCTAATCCCATGGTAAAGCTTGCATAGAAATAATCTAATTAAAATCAAACCTGAACACTGGATTTTCTACGGAACGTTTGAAGAATTTTCCTCTGAAAAACATCTTGTGTTCAAAATTTCCATGTTCCTTAGCTTACACATGGAGGAAGTAAAACACTTAGATATATGCGTAAAGCAGCATTGTGAAAGATTTTCTGTACGTTTTATATTCTTTATCTATTTAAGTTTATATACATACGGATATATGAAACAAATGTTTTTGATTTAATTTTTGTTCATTAATTATATTCATCCGGAGTTTTCCAGGGTTGTCAATTTCCCAGTTTGCCAACTCCCCAGTTAGTCAACTTTAATCCTTATAGTTTGGGTTGTCACCAGTTAGTCAACTTTAATCCTTATAATTAGGGTTGTCCCCAGTTAGTCACTCTTTTTCAGTTCATCCCCGCTTTGTCAACTCTTCTATAAGGCATCCCCTCCCCAGTTGATCAACTCCTTTTCATGCTATTCCCACTTTGTCAACTTATTTTCGTGTCATACAGTTTTTCTCAGGAGGGACTTGCTCTTACGCTGACTAAAAGTTTTAACTTTAAAAATGCTAAAAATGAATTTTTGTTAATGAATAAATTAATTTTAACAGAAATATTTAACTTAAAGTAGTAAATAAGATTTGGCATGAAAACCATCATCTGGAAACACTATTTTAAGTTTTAGTTTTATTACATTTTAATTTAACCTTAAATTTAGATTAAATATTTCACTACTTTACAAATTCTAAATGTCTTAAAATTTGTACTCATTTGATGCTTTCGAGGTCAAAACTTGATTCCAAGGGTATAATGGAAAAACCACGTAACTCGTGTTTTCAACATTTCGTGAACAGTTTAAAAGTATATATCACAAAGGAATCTTTTGAAATTTCTTGTTAAGTTTTTGTCAAGACTAGTGACAGGGAGGACGTACTCTGTCATTATGTAACCGTTGTTATACTGCCTAAATCTGATTAGCTAGGAGACATAAGCGGTTTTCCTAGAAACAAATTCAAACTTAATGACCTCGATTTGGGGAAAAACCAAAGTAGTACCCACGTTGTTTTTGCTCATAATTTCCGTGTGACGGAGAATACTTACTTGTGACTAAAAAATCGCCTTAGATGAACAGAAAACGGGAGGATCCGATCAACTACGACGTACGATGTGGCCGCCTAAAAGCTAAGTTCTTGAAATTTATTTAGAATTATTATTATTATTATTATTATTTTAGAATATTAAGTTTCATGTAAAATTAGGGTTTAAGGTTATGATGGGTTCAAACCCTGAGTGAGTTTTCAGTGCTTTACGTTCTGTTTCAATTTCTGATTATCTTGGCAAAAATTTGATTCTTGGGCAAATTAAATTTACGTCTTCAAGCTTTTGGGTAGTTGTGGTTCAGCCAAAGTTGTTAATTGCGCGTCAAAATTTCCTTGCTTCTGCATTATTTTGCGTTTCAGTTTTGGAAATTGCACGATCGGGGGAGTCTGCAATTAGCAGACTCCGGCGCTCTGGATATTACTACAACCATGGCCATTGTCAAGGAAGCGACATTAACGTCAGGACTGTGCTGTACACAAAAGCTAAGTTAAAGTTTAAAAATTTCGCTTATTCGCTGTATGAGAAATAGCTTATATTATTTTTTATAATTATTGATGCAGCACAATAATGCAGGAACAGTAGATATGGGAGGTGAAAAAGGTCCCCTGTGTCTGTTGTATATAAATTTAATTTCAAATTAATCAAAATTTTAAAATTAAAATTTTAAATTTGCAATTCTTTGCAAATGCGGGCATTATTTTCAGCATCTTCACAGAACATATTTCCTACTTTCCTATATAGGCTCGTCGCCCTGGCCTCCTCTTTACTTCTGCATCTGCAACCGACTTTTTACCCAGGCCTTTCGAGCAGGCATATGTAGTTTCAGCCCACCTAGTTGCTATTGCCAAGCGGGGGGGGGGGCAGCAGCTTTCGAGGTCCGAATGTTGCTGCCTTGGGAGTGCCTGGAATAACTTGCTCGGGGATCATGTTTTCTGTCCGTGATCTTCGCCTCTCTGCCTCTTGACTACGGTCTGTGGGGAGCACCACTTAAGGGCCACTTTGTAAGCCTAACTGTGTGTGAGTCATCAGTAGCAAAACTGCCTAAGTAGACTTAAGTAGACTTAAGTAGACATTTAATTTAAATGCTTAAATAATAGTTCTGTTTAAATTAACTGAAATTATTTATAATAATAATAATAATAATAATAATAATAATATTTCTGCTTAAATTAACTAAAATTATTTGTGAAAATTAAAACTGTTTCGCCTGAGAAAAAATGATTAATCCGGTAAAAAGTTGACAAACTGGGGATGTCTTATTAAAGAGTTGGCAAAGTGGGAATGAACTGAAAAAGAGTTGACTGACTGGGGACAACCCTAACTATAGGGATTAGAGTTGACTAACTGGAGAGTTGACAACAAACTGGGGACACCTAGTCATCCACACTAAAGATTTTATAACCACATCTATAAATTTTATTTTAATGGCGAGCAGAGATTCCTTTAAAAATAAAATAACTTGCGCAACACTTTTAGTATAGAGTTAAACGTAAGACATTCAATGTAAACTTTTACGACTGCGCCCTTAAAACAACGAAAAGTTTAAAGTTTCCAAAAGTTTCGGTGAGAAGAGAATTGAAACTTTACAACTCTTCATCGGCTCGTTGGTCTAGTGGCATGATTCTCGCTTAGGGTGCGAGAGGTCCCGGGTTCGACTCCCGGACGAGCCCAACATTTTGCCAAAAGCTAACTGTCATGATGATGGAATTAAAGGATATCTTTAGCATCGATGCTCGTCTCATGGTATTGACGCTGCTGCGAACTTATAATAATGGTTTGTTTTAAAGAATAGAGCCGATATATCGTCTACTTAAATTTAACTATTTACAGGTAACGTGATTATTCGAGGCAAGGAAGAAGTTATATATTTGCCTACTCGATACATTATTTAGTTTGAGTTGCTTTCGATAAATTAATCAATTAATCTCCGACAATTAATTAAGCGGGAACCAAAAGTGAAGCTCACGTCAAAGCGGAAAAGACACTCAAGCTGCCTCAAACAATTCAAAACAATTTTAGTCAATAAATTAAATTAACAATTAAAATATTAAATAAGAGTAGAGCTGTAGAGAAGAGCCAAGGAAGCAAAGTTCAGTGACACAAAGTTTACTGCCTTCCCAGCAATTCTACCATATACAGTTGAGATGACTATGTCATGCCAGGTCATAGCAGGACAAATAAAATGTCAAAATGTTGCCTGAAGGTAGCAGACAACAGACAGAGTCCCCGTCAAAAATGGGACTGCTAATGGAACTTTGCCTCATTCCCTTATATCTCAAAAATTCTTAGTAGGTATGGTTTATTGTTCATCGGGTTGTTATTATGGCAGTGAACGATGTGCTACTGCTACACATACTTTTCCTTCTGTTAGCCAACATAAATGATACGCCCCGTTAAGTTTACCCTCTCTCCTATAGACTCACAAAGAAAATGGGTGATCCAGTCAAAGCAAACACATCTTTCAGTGTATGCTTTAAAATCAGTATTTACAATGTTAAAGCAGTCAGCTAGAAGTCAGGCTCAGATTCAATATCAAGTCAAATCATATCAAATCAAAAACCATATCAAAAACGAACTTATGAAGGATAAGGAATGCTTTCCAGTTGATCCCTGCCCAGTGCTTAAAATTCCTAAAATTTGACCAGTCAAGCTTAAATTTGGAATAGGTACACACAATTTGGTATCAATATAATAAATTTGGTATAGGTACATTCAACATTCAACCATCTAACCATGCTCAAACATCGCAAAACATTTTGAGTTTGCGAACTTTGTTTTCTTCTAGTTTTTCGATTCCTATGAGAATCAAGGAGAACCAAATAGTTTTGTGAGCGATTTTGTTGAAAACTTGCATGTAGAGGTTTTGTAAGATTCTATCAAAATAGTGTTACGATTCAAAGTTGGCTCACTACAAGATTGCCTGTCATCCATCATGCTTACAACTTTAGCTAGACTAATCTGAATTTGAGTTAACACGAAAACGGTCTTCAGATTTATGCTCAGCAATTTGAAAAACGCCTACTTGCAGCTACGCAAAAAATCTCAAGCAAAAGCTTGATCTCCCATTTCCCTCCTTGTGAATCCAAAAAATTTGAAGAAATGGAATTTCTCGAGACGGAAACATTTCTGATATCTGAACTCAGTATGGTAAACCACCAATAGGGCAAGTGGGAAAGACCCGGATAAAGGTTAATTAACTAAAGGAAACCCCCCCCCATTCAACGTTCACAAGTACATATTTGACTATATGAGAAGATTAATAAAGTTCACAAAAATCTTTGAACTGATCTCTTGCCTTTTGGAATAAAAAAGAGGAATCGCCAAACGAACAGATCCCACGAACAAGTCTTCAGTCTGCTAGATTTCATCTGCAAAATCGCCATGACTCACTTGAAAGTTAAGTTCTAAAGCATTAAGCAAATACATTCGGAATCAAAATCATGTGAACCCAGTTTAAGGGTGGGGGCTACGAATTTCACTAAAAGTTCAATGTTGGAAAAGCTAGCTAGTCTTTTGCCACATAATAGTATTAGGTTTAGTGTAAAATAGTTTAAAGTTTGAAAGAATTCCATGCAGCGTAGCGTCCTGTGGAGCCATCAGAAGTTGGTGTTGTCGGTCCAAAGCTCGACATGACACGTACACAAACTTCGCCTCACCCTGATCACCATGGGCAAGGTACTGCACCCAAATTTTCCAGAAATAGTTCTAACATATAGTGCTTTGATATCGTGTAAAATAGTCCTTAGATCAATGTATACTTTTCTGTGAGATACAATAAAAGTGCGAAAAATTGGGTGTTGTTGGTCTATACGGGTGGAGGTTAACTAACGTCTAATGAGCTGTGGTTTACCAAATGAACCCAACTTTGCTCCAATTAATACTCCAAGTATCTGTCTTAACTTATGTAAAGATGACGTGATTTCGTTAATTCTTGCGTTCGCACTGCTAGATTACGTTATCGATATTGTCGATGTTATTTGGTGCCATTTCGAAGATATAAGCCAATTACTCCAAATTACTGTAGCAGAATCGGCTGAAACTTTGTGCATTACAGGCCAGTGAGTGTACCAAGATATGCAGAAAGCTAGGTCACTAAACCTCGCTCCAGTATTTAGAAATGCTAGATTGATTTCTCGAAGTATGGATGGCTATCGCTCCAAAAAGCTCTAAGACAGTTGTAAGCGCATACTGAACGAAGGAAGCGTCATATCGAAAAACGGATTTCATATTCGGATTCAGCAGGTCAAATAACCCCTATAACCACCTTTTCGGCGAAATCAAAGACAAAAATTTTTTTGACCCCTTTTGACTGCGATTAGATAGCTTTTCAGGCCTAAAAATAAGGGTTATTTCTTAACAAAAAGTTTGCTAGCACACAAACCAGAGAGCCAAAGTCCTCGAACCTTACAGACAGTTTGCCCCTATTGGAGCCTAATATTTGCTAAAAAGCTGGGGTAGGCTAGGGGCTGTCAATTTTATTAGATCGAAAACGGCGCACGGTCATATCGCAACTTTTCGCCAAATTTCAAACTTTGAGCTGTTATAGCTGAAGAAGGAAGCAACGCTCGAAAGCCGGGATACTTTTATTATTTAGCACTAGTATCAATTAACATTTATGGCTGAAAGTTTCGGAATTGGTCAAACCGTTAATCCACCAGAGCGAAAAAACCTTTTTGAAAAATCCCAGTTTTCGCACCAAAATTTGTACTTTGGCGTCCTGCCAAAAACAGTGTAGGTGAGATATATTAATGCCCACCCTAAACTTTTTTACTTTGATATGTTGGCTAACGTTGGGGGCAAAAGTAGCTCTCTCCGACGATGTTGTGCCAAACCGTTCGTAGCCCCCCCCCCTTAAGGGTTAACTCAGGTACGCCTCTTCAGCAAGATTCACTTCAATGAAACGTTTAAGCATGAAGTTATTGGTGGGTGTTAATGAGAAATCTTATTATTTTTCAAATGAATTGAACACAATATAGCTTCAACCTGGACTTTTTCAAGTCGCGCTGTAGTCTACAGAACCCATCAAAGTAGAACACTTCCTGCAGGTGCATGTTTTCAACAGTTGTGAATGTGCATTTGAGAAATTATATGAACTCATCGTTTCTTTCTGTTTCCAAAAAGCTAATTAAACGTTTTCGAAATCATAGGTCCTTAAAATTCACACTAATCATAAACCGCATGTCATTAACTGAAGTTTAAGGCTTCTTAAACTAAGTTTAAGGCTTACTCTCAAAGTTTGAGAAATAGACTTTAATGCAAATTCGATTAGGAAGACTTCTTCACTGAGTACGTCTTTTGCAGATTTATAAACATTATATTTATTCCGCTAACGACAAGTAACGACATAGGATAAATGCCTTGACGTATTACCCTTAATAGTAGACCAGGAGTGCAACTTTAAGTGCCAAAAATTATATGGTTTGTCAGAAAATCATTCATGAATCTCAATTAATCTTCTTTCCTTCAGCATGTTCCAAACAGCGTATCTGGCATCAATAGAGCCCGGCATGTGAGCAAAAAGAGAATTTCCAAACACAAGCCGTTCCTCCAGATTCTGCCCGTCCAAAACGTACAGGGTCGCTGATTGGGGATAGTTTACGTGTAAATTTTTCGTCAAAACTCCGGTTACAAAAACGTCATCCACCCACAGAAATTTCTCGGACAGAAACTCCTGATAAAGTGGAAGTATAAGATCACTAGTTAGAATGTAGACGCTTCCAGAGCAATAAGGAGTATAGGTTGGATGGGGATACTCGTCAACGGAAATGTACCATCTACTTTTCCGGTTTCGTTGGGTTACCATGTTCATCCAACGAAGGCAAAAAATCGTTCGAAAACCCCCCTGATTGGTTTGATAGGCAGACAAATGCCGAGTCAATTTGACACTGTTGATAAACATATCATCGTCAGATTTAATTACGTAAGAGGCTTCCCTACAGTATTTAGAGACCCATTTCATCCAAGCCGCAGCTTTGAAGCTTAAATTTCTGTAGTCGTCCAGAAAATTCGCCTGAACAATATCACCATATCGATCCGATTCTAGGTTTATTGCCCGCTGAAGAGATTCGTTTTTTGGTAATCCAAGAAAAAACAAAGTAACCAAAGAGTGTCCATTGCTGCCACGAAATTCACCCCAAGTTTCTCGAATTGTCTGCCGATTTTTGTAGTTTCTGGGAGCTGAATGAACCACTGTTACCGATAAAATTCTAGACCGAGGCAACTGCTGGCAGATGCGAGACGGGTTTAGAGGAAATGAAATTCTGATAGCATTTCTCTGAGTGTCAGTTTCTTTGGCGGCATCTAAAGTAGAAACGAAATCATATTTGCTGAATGTACTCCGAAAAAATAGAATAACTGCTATTGCAACAAATATAATCTTACTATTACGCATGAGGAATGCCACCGTATAGCTTCTCGTGCTATATTTTCTCATTATCAAATGTGATAATCTTGTGTATTTAGCTGGTCTTTGTTCGTGTTAGCGCATTTAACATATTCTGCTTTCCATAAAATTAAGCACTGCGTGAGTTAGGGAGTACTACAGTCTACAAAACCATCAACTTTATTTCTACAGTTTACTATCGATATCGGAAAACATTAAAACAGTCATCCAATACGACCAAAATTGTACAAAACTTTAGCCACTTATATTTTAAACATCTAAAAATAACAGTCCATTATTTTAAAAGTTTACTACTCCAGCACTGTATATATTTTTCGAATTGTCAGAGATAATGCATTTCGAAGACAGGATATTCAGTTATTTCGCATTTCGTTTACAGAAAATTTGAAATATTCAATATTTCCCAAACCCTTTGCTTGACTGAATTGGTTGAATTCAGTTACCAAAGCTCGCATTTCGGTAACCCACATTTGACACGCAAATTTTGTTTGAGACTCTGGCAGTTTTAAAATAAGCTAAACTATAAGCTTAAGTTTTGAATTTAGAACACAGAGCTAAGTAAGAAGTTTGATGATGTGCCGTCAGAAAATGTATGACGCAGTATAAGTAAGTCCTGAGGAAAAATGTATGCCGCATATAGGGATAAGCAGATAGCTAATCATTCACTGTTTATAAACTCTATTTTTCAATTTAATTTTCAAATCCAGTTGTCCACCTTGTGACTTCGCAATTACATACTTGCACTCACCGTCAGGCTGTTGCTGTTGCAATCAACAGAAACAGAAGAAAACGCAATTGTAACACAGAGCCCAGGAGAAAGTGACAGGAATTTTAGACGGTTCCTACATACAGACATTGGAGAAAATTGCTTCTTGGGCTGAAGAAGAAAAAATGCGGGAAAATCCAACAAAGCTTAGAAAAAATACAGAACAATTTGCCATGGTGCTCATCAAGGTCAGTAATCATTGAACTTTGACCGTAGCTTAATGTAACACGGTAGGAAACATAACTAAATTAACACCGTTACCTCACCGAACTCATCAATAAGAAGAAAGACCCTCTCAGAAATATCTACTTATCTATTTTGTTTATTAAAAATAAATCAACACTTATATACTTACAATGGATAAACAATGAGTTCATGGTACTAATACTAACTGGATTCAAATCAAAACCAGTAATTCGTTTTCCAAAACGAGGCTAAGACTGATGGCGTGGGTTTTATTCGATCTTGCTTGATCAGGTAATTCTACGACCTCGAGTCGGAATGGAATTGAGTATCGTCTGGTATTAAGAGGCAGTAGCAGGCGACAATTTCGAGTTTATGATGTTGAGGTTGAGGTTAACGTAGTTGAAATCTGCACATACACTGTGGTAGCATTGTGGCCACATACCAGAGTTGGCAAATGGGACGAATTCTCCGATCCCATCCCATCCCATCCCACCAGATTTTCAAATTCACCGTCCCATCCCATCCCATTTGTCCGAACTTGCTTTTTTTCAATCCCATATAATCCCACTTGCAGTATTTGACCTTACAAGCGCTGTAGCATTGAAATTTGAATATTGGCACAAGGTATTAAGGTGGTGGCTTCCTTTTGACAGGGGAATTTTGAAAAGCAATAAACTTTCAAAATTTTGTTGGAAGTTGGAAGAATTTGACGCATCATTTTAAAGCTTATAATCAGTAAATACGAAAAAAGGAAAATTTGCAAAAAACCAGCAAACTTTTTCGACGAGGAAAATTTGCAAAAAACCAGCAAACTTTTTTGACATGCTAACTAAATATAGAGCATCAAACATTGAGTATCGATTTCTCAAAACTACAGAGTCGGGCAAAATTTAATTCTGTGCCATGATATGAAGGACACTTGGGACGACGGAAATTTTATGGATTTGGCTCACCAGGTCTTAATACTTCAGAAACTTTGCATTGAGTATTCTCGCAGCTGGTGAATTTCAAGTCAAAAATAGTCCCTCCGCAATACTGCGAATTTTCATCCTGCCAAAGCTTACGCGAATCCGTGGGGTAGTTTTTAGACATTGATGTTTAAAACAAAATAGTCGCAGTTTGCCAAATGGGTGTTTCAGCCAAATCTCTAGCCTAAAGCAACGAACTCCCTCTAATAGGCATTAGATTGTATAAATTGAGTAGAAAGTAAATCAATAGGACTAAATCGATTGAGTATCAAAATTCTCCGCACCATTTGGCGATAATTTTGGCAAAATTTATTTCTTCAAAAACGGTCATTTTTGACCTCCAAAAACATTTTTGCTTATACCAATTTAAGGGGGCCCACTTTGGGGTAATTGTTTCGACCATCTCTAATTTAACTCATTGTCTAAATTTTTTGTCTAAGTGGGATATTTTAACGAGTTTATAAAATTTAAGTTTAAATTGAGAAAATTCAGCTTAGCCTTACCTACGCCTCGGCTATACGATATGCTATTATTCAGTGCCATAACGTGGACCCAGTGCAAAATTTGGTATGGTACTACCCCTCATCGCGAAAGCAACTGGGTGTGGCGTGGTGGCACTAAGCAAAACATTCACCTCAAAGCTAAGTTCTGCTGTGTCGAAATGGGAAATCAAAAAAGTGTAATTTATGTGTAATATTATTGTAATATAATTCTGCACCAAAAAATCTCGAAACTGGTGCAAGATACCGGGTAACATTTGTATAGCTTTAAAACTCTAAAGATACTGTACCACTGTGGAATTAGAATTTTGAATTAGGCTATTATTTGAATTATTATTTGGGCTTCTGTGCCTCTCGTGGGGACCCAACAAAATTTAATCCTTAATGACTTTTAATGACTCGTTAAGTGGCTCCCTGCTGGGTTGAGTTGGACTCTCTTAACAATAGAGAAGGTCAATTCAAGGTCAAATTGAACTCTGCCTATTTAGGTCCCCACACCAGCACAAATGTTACCGTAATCTATAGATAAACAGGTAATGCTACGTAGTGATGAATAATTCTTTCCTTGTATTGACTGTTAGTTTTTTAACTAATCAGACTAAAGTGTAATTTTACCGAAACACGGTTTGTCTAGTAACTTGCGTCTAAGTTTTATTTTTATAACTCTAACTTAAAACTAAAAACGTTATTTTTCATAAGTTAATCTTAGAAAATTTTTATAAATTATTACTGAAGAAAAATCTTTAATATGTTAACAGTCAGCAATCAAAAACAGAAAAAAGTTTCCAGATTACTTAGGACAAGCCGTGTTTTTAAAGTTACACCTTTGTTTAATATTTAACAGTCAATAGAAGGAAATTATCAAGAATTATTCTTCCCTACGTAGCATTAACTTTGCTTATAGATTAAGGTAAAATTTGTGCTGGTGTTGGGACCTAAATAGACAGAGTTCAATTTGACCTTGAATTGACCTTCTCTATTGTTAAGAGAGTCCAACTCAACCCAGCAGGGAGCCACTTAACGAGTCACTAAAAGTCATTAAGGATTAAATTTTGTTGGGTCCCCACGAGAGGCACAGAAGCCATTATTTGAATTAGGATTTATTCAAAAAATTTTAATTAATAATTCCACAGTGGCACAGTACATGCATGTATAAAGGTTTCAAACGATACCCAATGTTGCTTGGGATCCTTTGCCAGTGTAGAGATTTTTGGCACAGAAATTAAGTTTTCTTGTAAACTTGTGAAAATTACTGATTTTTACAGACAAGCATTTTACGACCAAGCTACATTGCAAAATTGCATATGTTTGCATTTCAACATATTTATTCATATTTATTTATAAAAACTTGAGTTCACTAGCGAGAATTTACTTCAATTGGCTGCTGCAGAACTCTCGTACTCGTAAATTACACACAACTGAGTGCTCGAACTTGCGGAGAACTGAACGAAACAACTCAAAATTTGCCACACTCGGATCTGATCAAGTGCTGACAAGAAATGGTGGCTCACAGATAAGTTTTTGAGAATGTATTTTTATTAAAAATCAATAACTTTACTTTAGATTACAACTTTAAACTTTAGTATCACAGTTTTATACGGTACTTTTTCCCTATAGTACATAGATCTCTATAAATTTAGTGACAGAGGAGGTGGCCAACAACGCCTGCTTAGGAATTTCTCGTTACCTTTTGCTGTATGCCCGTATGCACTAACAAAGAACAAACGAAACTAAACTTGCATTGATGTAGGAATATTGCTCACACTTATCATTTCGATAATTGACGTTTCCTCTTGAAATAATAGGTTGATTCCTATCTAAACCTACCTATTTTTGGAGTTTCGGAGTTGCGTTGGTGCGGTCATGTTATCTACAGACTGATGATTGAACTGATCAACTAAACTGTGCTCAATATGGACAACGCACCATTCTCAAAATCCTCATGTGGCGCTTCCCAGCTCTAAGTTTTCTTTAACTGTTTTCTTCTTATCTTAAAATGATAGCGTCAATCATGCAATTAGCAACTTTGCAAGTGGTATTTAAATGAAATTATTAAATAAAATCAAATGAATAACCGAAACCTTAAAATAAGTAGTATAGGAGAGGACAAATGGGAGCACTTTGGGATCAAAAAGTGGTTCCTTTTTAGGATCAGCCCAGACCTGTCAAAATTTGACACTTAGCTGTCATTAGCTGTCAATGACAAGAATTAATGACCTAATTAATGTTCTGGCTTAGCATTTGTCTGGTGAATTTTAAACTTGTGGTTAGACTTACTATATTGTCAATTTGTGTCCTACCATCTGCCAAATTCTGGACTTAATGCTTAGGGCCTACCATCTGTTCAATTCTTGTGTATGTTGAGGACTCTATCAAAATTAATTGGACAGCTCAGCCTAAATTGCTTTTGGATGCAGTCCTTAACAGCTCTATGGTCAAAAATTTTTAATTCCCCATGAAAGATTAATTACTTTTGGGTTCAGTTTTTAATTCCTCAAAGCTTAAGAGAGATTATGGGCTAATATGGGATTCTTCAAAACATAGTTGCTGTGACATTGATGTGGGCTAATTTCTGATTCCTCAAACTTAATTACTCATTTGATTAATAGCTTTTGGGTTAATTTTAGATTCCTCAATGTCAAATTTTTGAAAGTTTGGGTGGGATTCTTGTAAGCTTGTGTGATTAATGAGTTTTGGGCGAATTTTCAATTCCTCAAAGCTTGAGAGAGATTATGTGGGCTAATATAGAATTCCTCAAACTTAATTGTAGGAAAGATTAATAGCTTTTCGGCTGAATTCCTCAAACTTAATAGCATTCGGGCTAATGTAAGACAAAGATTATGCGATTAATTACTTTTAGGGTAATATAGAATTCCTCAAAACTTACGTGTACTTAAGATTAACGACTTTGGGATAATTTTCAATTCCTCAATGCTTACGATTAAGTAGGTGGGCTAATTTTGGATTCCTCAAACATAATCACTTGACTGATTAATTACTTTTGGGTGAATTCCTGATTCCTCAAAATTTAAGTGCATGAAATATTGGGTAAATTTTGGATTCTTGAAAGGTTGTGTGATATTTGGGTTAATTTTTCGATTCCTCAAGTTTATATTTGGGCTAATATAGGATTCTTCAAACTGAGTTTCTTCAATGATTAATGGCTTTGGACTAATTTTTTTTATTCCTCACATTAATATTTTGGGTAAATCTTACTGGATGATTAATTGTTTTTAGGTTAATCTTCGATTCCTCAATGTAAAGTATTTGAAATTTTGAGATTTTGAGATTAATGATTTGCGTGGTAGCTTGCCTGGTGCGATGATCTACGATTTCCTGGTGAGCGGCTCGAACCTCATGCAGGTGCTGTAAAAGAACGTTGGAGGTCCGAGTATCCGCCGCATTAGGACTTTGCTGAACCGAATTCTGGAAATTGACGGTAGTGGCAGATGGTTGAGTGGTGACACTTCCAGGTTGATTGTTGGTGGTAGCAGGTGCTGGCGCCGCAGACCATTGCTGCGGGGCACGGTGTGGGGCTGTGTTGACAATAGGTCCCGATAGCTGACTGGCATATGGATCCATGAATTACCTAAAAAACAGGTAGTATTAAATGTTGAACATTAAAATCATGAAGTCTAGTCTAACTTCGTGTATCCAATAAACATGTTCACTCGTCCACAAAGGTTCAGAAAAACCATGAAACCTCAACATACCCCTCAAAGAAATGATACTGTGACGATTGCAAAATTGGTGAATTTAACAAATATTTTCAAAATTTCAGTAATCTTTTCAAAATCAGTTCAAATGAACATTTAACCACTTTATCTAATTAGTGTCAAGATCCCCATGGATATATTTTTAGTTTGTGGTTTGTACAGAAGATATTACTAGAAGAAATTTGTTACAAATCAACCTATTGTAAATGTGAATGGGAGGCTTTTCCTTTCAACTTTGAAAACAGAAGTTGTACATTACTTAACTAGATCAGAATTAGAATTTCAAACATTCACAGAATTTTGTTCATAATATCGGATAAACTATAATATAGTATTTGTAGTGTAATCGACTCTAAATGGCCCACCTCGATTATTACAGCACTCCACTACTAACAAATTCACGTGCATATAAATAAAAACTAAGAAGAATGAGAAAGCACATGCATAGTTAAAAACGTGTAAGAAATTTAAACTAATCAAGGATATTTAACAACCAAAACAAATATTGTAAAAATAATTATGTTTTTGTAAGGTTCTTAAGATCTACCACAGATTTTAGGCACTTTCTTCTAGTTTATCCTTACAAACCTTTTAAACTACTTTTTTTCGAGAAATCTAAAAAATTGTTTATTTTTACGAAAAGACTTGACCGAAATTATTAGATGTAACTCATTTATTAGTGATAACTTAAAACTATAAAACTTTCAAATAATGGTGTTTTTCTTACAACAGTAGTGAAGTTGAAAGAAGTCTATTCAAGTTGAGTAATATGTTGCATAGTAATAAACTTTACACCATGCACCCAAACACTATATTTCAAAAAGTACCAACAACTTACTCTCAAATCGATAGTTGAAATTACAAGAATCAAAAATACAACAACTCGGAAATTGAAGAGGAGTTCTCCGTTATACGGATTGTGATGAAAATGAAGATTTGTTCGTTTTAAATAGACCAAACCAGACGCGAGCATGACAGCCCATCAATCTCAACTCATTAGCATTTTCTCTAAAGTTTTTCGCTTTAAATAACTGGTCGACAAACATAATATTTTTGTTTCTGGTCAAAGTATAGAGTTGGTTTTTATAAGTTGCTGGGAACAGTTTGCGTGATAAAGCAGGTGGATTAAAAAATTAAATCAGTACAGACAGCAGGCGGCAAGCACGTTTCACGCATGTGCTCAATTGGTGAGTGTTATGGTTTTCAGTCACCAATTGAGCACCTGCAGTGTAACGCGTTGCCGTACTGATTTAATTTTTTAATCCACCTGCTTTATCAAGCAAACTGTTCCCACAATTATAAAAACCAACTCCTACTTTGACCAAATAAATTATGCGTTTGGTCGACCAGTTATTTAAAGCGAAAAACTTAGAGAAAATGCTAATGAGTTGAGATTGATGGGCTGTCATGCTCGCGTCTGGTTTGGTCTATTTAAAACGAACAAATCTTCATTTTCATCACAATCCGTATAACGGAGAACTCCTCTTCAATTTCCGAGTTGTTGTATTTTTGATTCTTGTAATTTCAACTATCGATTTGAGAGTAAGTTGTTGGTACTTTTTGAAATATAGTGTTTGGGTGCATGGTGTAAAGTTTATTACTATGCAACATATTACTCAACTTGAATAGACTTCTTTCAACTTCACTACTGTTGTAAGAAAAACACCATTATTTGAAAGTTTTATAGTTTTAAGTTATCACTAATAAATGAGTTACATCTAATAATTTCGGTCAAGTCTTTTCGTAAAAATAAACAATTTTTTAGATTTCTCGAGAAAAAGTAGTTTAAAAGGTTTGTAAGGATAAACTAGAAGAAAGTGCCTAAAATCTGTGGTAGATCTTAAGAACCTTACAAAAACATAATTATTTTTACAATATTTGTTTTGGTTGTTAAATATCCTTGATTAGTTTAAATTTCTTACACGTTTTTAACTATGCATGTGCTTTCTCATTCTTCTTAGTTTTTATTTATATGCACGTGAATTTGCTAGTAGTGGAGTGCTGTAATAATCGAGGTGGGCCATTTAGAGTGGATTACACTACAAATACTATATTATAGTTTATCCGATATTATGAACAAAATTCTGTGAATGTTTGAAATTCTAATTCTGATCTAGTTAAGTAATGTACAACTTCTGTTTTCAAAGTTGAAAGGAAAAGCCTCCTATTCACATTTACAATAGGTTGATTTGTAACAAATTTCTTCTAGTAATATCTTCTGTACAAACCACAAACTAAAAATATATCCATGGGGATCTTGACACTAATTAGATAAAGTGGTTAAATGTTCATTTGAACTGATTTTGAAAAGATTACTGAAATTTTGAAAATATTTGTTAAATTCACCAATTTTGCAATCGTCACAGTATCATTTCTTTGAGGGGTATGTTGAGGTTTCATGGTTTTTCTGAACCTTTGTGGACGAGTGAACATGTTTATTGGATACACGAAGTTAGACTAGACTTCATGATTTTAATGTTCAACATTTAATACTACCTGTTTTTTAGGTAATTCATGGATCCATATGCCAGTCAGCTATCGGGACCTATTGTCAACACAGCCCCACACCGTGCCCCGCAGCAATGGTCTGCGGTGCCAGCACCTGCTACCACCAACAATCAACCTGGAAGTGTCACCACTCAACCATCTGCCACTACCGTCAATTTCCAGAATTCGGTTCAGCAAAGTCCTAATGCGGCGGATACTCGGACCTCCAACGTTCTTTTACAGCACCTGCATGAGGTTCGAGCCGCTCAC
>JASAND010024787.1:0-17839 GCA_030248195.1 Trissonchulus latispiculum
GTATATGAGACAATTCTCCTACCAGGAAATTCCAGGTTGCCAAGTCTTCACCGTAAAGTACTTCATCCCAATTCATTTTCTTTTCCCAAAGTTTCTTTAGAAGTAGTCGTGGCAGCAAAGTTATAGGCGAGAAGTATCCAGGTGGATCAAAATAGACTGCTGCAATCTTAAGTAGTTCTCTTTTGGTGGCAATATCGTTGCTCGGTTTTGCTTTTGGAACAGATTCAGTGTCTTTAGTTCTATTCCAGAGTAAGCCCAGGACCTTCATGCTGTTGTCAGTAGTTTTATCCCCATCAGGAATGGACTCCAGAACTAGATTAGAATTGCTTGTCCATTCGCGCAGATTCATCGAGGCTTGGTTGAACAAATTTTTCGCTTCTTTGTAAAAGCTGATGGCAGATGACTCGTCATCCACTTCCGTTACCAAGTTGTCGACGTACAAATTTTCTCGAATTCTTCTAAAAACCTCGGTGTCGTATTGCTGAAGGTGGAACTGAACTGTAGCAGCAAGTAGAAACGGACTAGCCACCACTCCGAAAGGTACTCTACAGAAGCTATATATTTGGAGATTCTCCGAAGTAGCATTCCCGATGAAATCTTTGAGCCAAATAAACCTAGTAACGTCTCTGTCTGGCAATTGTAGCCCAACTTGCAGGAATACTCTCAATATCAGCCAGTAAGTAACGATTTGTCTGAATCGAACCTAACAGCAATCCCACCAGATCTCTAGTACATCCAGGTCCAACGATAAATGCATTCATTCAAGCTAGGATTGCATTTTTCGCTTTCCGCCGCATCGTATACGATTCTCACTTTTGGTAGTCTTTGTGGGGCGTTACGACACGTGATGAGGAATGTAGTGTGTGACACCATCGGTCTTCTGTCTGCCTTCAACCTTTTCGATGATTTGCTTTTTTGAGTTGGTCTTCTATGATAGCGTTGTATTTTTCGCGAAGTTCTGGGTTTAGTCGCTGAAGTAGTGATCTTAGTCGTCCCAACGCTAGCTCGAAATTCTCTGGAAGATCTGCTTCGTTTCCATTGAACGGCCACTTTGACTGATATCTCTGGTGGTAAACGGGATAGTCTTTGTAAATTGTTGCAGGCCAGATCATCTTCCGTTTTCTCTATCGCTTCTTTCACACCAATAGCTTCTAGATCCCAGAACGACCCAAGATCATTTTTCTCATCCTCAAGCGGGAAGTCTTCACCTTTCAGGCTGGAACCAGTGTTGTTAACAGCTCCCAGTTGAGCCATTGTTAGCATGGTCATAGCATCAGAGGTATTGCTCTTTACTGCATCACAAATTCTACCAGTCAGTACCCATCCAAGTTTTGATCCCAAAAGATACAAACCTTTGTTAATCTCAATTCTATCCATAGTGATAATTTCCATATAGTAATCCGAACCCAAAAGCATATCAATAGGCACTGCTTCATTTTCGGTAGGCCAGTTATCAGCCAGTGGAAGATCTTTCCATAATCTGCAGTTGTTTGGAGGTATCGAAGCTCGATGCACCTGTTCGGTTGTTTTCTCCACCACATTGACGGTGATCTTTTGAGCCACACCAGTAAGCCAGCGAAGAATGACCTCGGAACTCGAAGTTTGTATCTGCTTTACTCTACTGCTTGCAAGTTGCTCGACAAGATCTCAACTCGACTAGTTGTCAACTCTAATGCTTCAGCCGCTCTCTTCGTTAGATAACTTCGCTGACTGCCTGAATCTAACAATAGCCGAATCTTCGTAGATTTCCCACTCAACGGATTAGAGATGGTTACAGAAGCAGTCTGAAGGATGACCTTTTCATCGGAAGCCAGAAGAACGTGGTCTTCTAAAGATCGTGCCTCCAACTCTGAAATTTTTGCTTGCTTAACACAGTAATTTGGTCTTTAGCTCTTCTTGCAGTAGGTATTTTTTTCAGGGCAAAGACTCCTGTGATGATTTGAAGATCTACCGCAATGAACACAGGACTTCTTTACCTTACAGTCCTTGAGCATGTGGTCACTTTTCAAACAGATAAAACAGGTCCCCTTCAGCCGTTGCTTTCTGGATTCAATTGTTGGATACATTGAACATTCATCGCTCCAATGTATACCTCTGCAGTAAATGCACTCAGGTTTTGAATTTTCAGGTTTTGAATTACTGTATGAGAACAGTGATTCAGTTGTAGCCTTTATGGGTTTCTTAAAGTAGTTTGTAGTAGCTTTTGGTTGGTTTGTTGTTTGTCTGGTTTGCCTATCTGCAGCCTCCCGCGCCTGCAGAAACTTCTTAATATGATTTCTTAGCGCTTCAACAGTCCAAATTCTGTCATTGTTTTGCTCTTCCAATCTGGTCAAAACTTGTCGTGGAAGTTTGGATTTTATCAGAGAAACAAAAGTGTCTGTGCTCAGTGTTCTCACCAAGCGCAGCTAGTGAACGCAGGTGTTTTTTTCTAACTCGTCTTAGAGTGCGCGGACAATAGTCGTTGAGTTATCTGAGGGAGATAGATCCATCATTTCCGCATAGTGCGCGTCAATGATTGCTTGATCATCCCCAAAACGCTCTTTAAGCCAATCAATAGCTTTACAGTAGTTGTCTCTAGTTTGGTTTAAACCTGCTATGGCATCTGCTGCCTCACCTGTAAGTTTTGCCTTTAGGTAAGCAAACTTTTGTATTTCAGCTAAACTGTCGTTTGCATGGACCATAGCCTCAAACACGTCCCAGAATCTCTCCATCTGAGCAAGTTACCGTCGAATGAGGGAATATCTAGTTGTGGCAATTTTGCGGTAGACCTGGACGTATGACTGTCTGTGTCTGGGTTTGGAACCCCGGCCCTTGCCTTTTCAAGGTTTAGTCTTTCGACTTCAATTTGTAGTCGTTGTCGTTCTAGGTAGCAGTCCTACATCATATTGCTTAATCTGCAGCTTCTTAACTCATGACCTCATTTCCAGTATTCGAAGCAGGAGCTGTCTCTCCAGGAAAGAATCTTAGTAATCGGGTCCTTCGTGCAGTAAGTTTAGAGAGATACTTGTCTTCACAGGCAGTGGCTGAATCCACCAGCCTCAAGTGCGTCATCATCAATTTCTGTTGTGGTTTCCAACAGTTTACCAAGGTTCTCGCCCAACTTGGAAAGTAGTAGTAGGCTAGATTCGATAGATTCCATCACAGAAGCAGTAGCAGTCGTCGGATCGACGGGATCGGACAAGAGGTCTGATGCTGCGTCGATAGTGTTTTGAAGACGCTGTTTTGCAGAAAGCAGTCGTTTAATTGAATACATGGCGTGAAGTTGAATCAGGAACCAACAGGAACTGTATGAACAGGAAACAGGAATCTGTTCTGTGGATCATACAGAAAATGTCTCTGCTACCATATTAGGGCAAGTCAGGACAAATTTTTCTCATCCAAACTATAAGTCCCTTCTTTCTCATTAACCATCGTCAGCTTATATTCATACGAAGTATAGATACATATAGCCAAAAACGTATAGTTTCAATATTTCATAGGAAGATGAAATCTAAAGTTTCATGAACTTTTCTTCAGCTTGTTATTTCATCGCTTGTAGAAGCGACAACTCAACAACTGCAGGTAACCTTAAGGATTGTTTCGTTAAAATTGACGGTCTGCGTTTAATGACTTTTAGAAACTGTCCGTTTTGTCCATGTCAGTAAAAGTAGTCTTCTTTCCCAACAGACCTACCTAAAAATTGTTGCATATAGAGCTTGTGAGAAACCTGAAGGAATTGAGAGATTTTGAAAGTTTAATTGACAATGGTATGCAAGACCAGCATTCTTGTAGATGAACATCTAAGACATATCGTAGGAATAATATAGGTCTCTTTACTAAAAAATTCAATAGCACTTTTCTACTCTTTGCCAAGATTAAACTGTGCTGACCATGGAATTCGAATGACTTAGTCATGGAGCAACTTGAATGAACAAGGACACATAATTCTTGGAATATAGATTTATCAAGGAACAAGAAACTGAAGATTTTTAGGGGAATTTTAAATTTTCTGTGGTCATTTTCGAACAATAGTCCCAAGGGGGTGGTTCCCAGGGGCAATAAGGTTACGGTTCAATGGGTGGACAGTGGTTACCATACCGATAACACCCGGATAATGCGTGTGATCAAGCTGCAAGCCTGATGGCGTCGTGCATGCGAGACGTATCGATTCCTGCGACCGCATCAGGGCAGGTTAGGGGACGGCGCCACAGGATCGTTCATGCCAAGCCCACAGCCCAGCAACCCCCTCCCTCAAATACCAGGCCACAGTTCTCGCACCTGAAGGACACCCCATATCGGCCATCATGGCGGGCCCAGTTTTTCTTGGTTATGAATTTTCCGCACTTGTTGCAAATTCCGCACGGTTCCCAGAAAGTAGATGGTGGTGATCCTGTGGTGTAGTGACGGACTGAACCTTCTTCTTCCCTTCTGTCTCCTAGGTACTGGTTTCGTGGGCGCAAGGGTGCCTGACGCCTCCTGTCTTGGGCTTGTCCTCGATTCCTCTTGGTTCTTCAACCCTGGTACCTCGCGAGGTTGCCAGGAGGACCCAGATTGGCTTCCTGTCTCCAGTGTCCCAGTAGTTGGTTCCATCAGAAGGGGTCTGGAACGTGCATCGGAGGAGCACGTGCATCGTGGCTTCAGAATTCGGTGAGAAGATCTCGGTTGGATTCCGCGTTGAGCAAGCCGCGTGCCTGGGGAAGAAAGGAGGAACAGTAGAATAGCTCATAAAAAAGACATAAAGAAAAGGGCCCGATTGGAAGGAAGAATGAGCAAAAAGCCGGCAAAATTACTTTCGCGTAAAAAATAAATTTATTTTCGCAAGTGGCTTTTTTAACTCATACGGGGTGTTTGTGTATGTTTGGTTATGTTATTGTTTGGAGGGGGGGTACAATTTATGGGTTGTTAGTGTAAAAGTTGGTTTAATTAAGAGGTTTAGTATTTGTTTGTTTTAAGGGTTTTTTTGGTAAATGGTGATTGTGGAATGAGAATAAAGGGGAGGGCTTTAATCCTAAACTAAAATGGCTAAATGGCTAAATGGCTAAAACTTAGGAAATAACCTATTTCCGTGCTCTTTAATAAAATGGGACCAGTCCCGTATTTTTAAGACAAAGGATAGGAAAGTTTTGGTTTTTGGCCTTAGGCTCCCAGTAGGTAGACAAGACACGGTATTGGTTGGTATGGCTGGAAAGAGGACTCGAAAATCAACATTTTTGCTCTTACAACCTTTGAGCTATCTCCAGTAGTTAAGTCAGTATAAGCAAAAAACTGTACTTAGTGTCAAAAAAGGGCCATTTTCGAGGAAATCAGTTTTTTTTCAAAATTACTGCCAGATGTGAAAGACAAAGCTGGCTTATTTATACTCAATCGATACAGCGTCCAAAAAACCATTTTATGAATGCCTATTAGCCGGACTTTATTGCTTTAAGCTAGAGATTTGGTCGAAAACCCATTTTGGCAAACTGCGGTTATTCTGTTTCGAACATCGATTTCTCAAAAATTACTTGACGGATTCCGGAGATTTTTGGCAGAACTGAAATTCGTACTCCTGCGGAGGGTCATGTTTGTTGGTTTGGGCTAAAACGTATCGAGTAGCAAGAAAGCTCAATGCGAAGTTGCGAAATTTCGTGTTCACGTGCATTTGACTGATTTTCTCGACCGTTAAGACCTGCTGAACCAAATCCAAGAAAACGTCCCTCGGCCCATGTGTCCTTCATATAGTAGCACAAAAACAGCTTTTGGCGGATTCTTCAGTTTTGAGAAATCGATGATCAAATATTTTTGATCTATATTCATCCTGTTAGATGTCAGCATGTCAGAAAATGTTTCCTATTTTTGCTAATTTTGCCAGTTTCGTAAGCTCGTGTGAAGGCACAGATAATAGGCGTTAAAACGTGGGAGAGGGAGGAGAGAGAGAGAGGGAGGGGGGAGGAAGAAGAGGGGGGGGGGGGGGGAAAGGGGAGGGGGGGAGGGGGGGGGGGGGGGGGGAGGGGGGGGGGAAGAAAAGCTCTTTACAACTCTCAAAATTAAATTGAGAAAGTTATAGCGTTTCAAAAGATCACCACAAAAGCACTGCACAAAAGGATACCACCACATTAAAGAAACCCGAGGGAGAAGGCAGGAAAGCATGGGGGCAGGGAAGAGGGGGGGGGGGTGGGGGGGGGGAGGGGGAGGGGGGGGGGAGGGGGAGGGGAGGGGGGGGAGGGGGGGGAGGGAAAAAGGGGGGGCGGGAGGGGGGGGGGGGGGGGGGGGGGAGGGGGGGGGGGGGGGGGGGAAGGGAGGGAGGGGGGGGGGGAAAAGGGGGGGGGGGGGGGGGGGAGGGGGAGGGGAAGGGGGGAGGGGGGGGGGGGGGAAGGGGGGGGGGGGAGGGGGGAGAAGGAGAGGGGGGAGGATGAGAAGGGGAGGGAGGGGAAGGGGGGAGGGGGAAAGGGGGGGGGGGGGGGAGGGGGAGGGGGGGGGGAGGGGGGAAAAGAAGACGGGGGAGGGGGAGGGGGGGGAGGGGAAAAGGGGGAGGGGGGGGGGGGAGAGGGGGGGGAAGGGGGGGGAAAGGGAGGGGGAGGGGGGGGGACGGAGAGAAAAGGGGGAAAAGGGGGGGTTGGATGGTTGTGTTTGTGTTGTTTTGGTATTTTTTGTGTTTTGGTGGGTGTTTCCCGGGGGTGTTTTGGTGGTTTTGTTTGTTTGTTTTTGTTTTTTCCCTTTGTTGTTTTGGTGTTGTGGGTTGTTGCTTGTGTGTGTTTTTGGTTGTTTGTGTTTTTGTGTTGTTTGTGGTTTTGTTGTTGTTGTGTTTTTTTTGTTTGTTGTGGGTGTTGTGTGTTGTTTTTTATTGTTTTGTTGTTGTGTTGCTTTTTGTGTTTGGGGTTTGGGGTGTTGGGGGTGGGGGGGGGGGCATATGAAAGACGATAAGCCTGATATGGGAGATTAGCTGATGGCCCTGTGGAGTAGCGGTTAGCACGTTTGTCCAGGGATCAGAAAGGCCGTGGTTCGAGCCCCGGCTGTTCCAATACTTTACTTTAGAAGCGCTTCTACCACGGCTGGTGGACCAAGAGAAAACCGAGGACATACCCAAGACGGGAAGCGTCAGGTACCCATGTACCCACAAAACCTGTACGCAGGACAGAGAGAAAGGATGAGGAAGGTTCGGCTTTTCATACAGGATTGAAAGTAAAGCGGCTTTTCATACAGGATTGAAAGTAAAGAATTGGCACAGCCAGGGATTGGGCTTCTGATGCCGGGACTGACGTGCTAAAAACTACACCACCGGGCCATCAGCTGAACACCCTTATCAGACTATCAATCTTCTCTATGCCTGCTTCACTTACAATATGAAAAATTCATAAAATCTAGCAAGCAGCTTTTGCAATTATTCGCTGACCGTTCACTTTATTGGAGTGTGTGTCCGACCAGCTGAGAAAACTTTCCAGGCGCTATTGTTTATTAGCAAATCTATTTGTTTGTTTTTGCAGAAAAGAAACGCAAGGGAACGTGCAAAGCCAAGAAGACCAGGAGGAAGTAATATTCCATACGAAGGTTGTAAACAAGAATGTTTCTAGTAGTATTTTAAAATTTAGTGTGTTATATGTCAACATTTCGTCCACATTTCGTTTTACCATAACTGATGATTATTAAAACTGCTTAGTGAGGTTGCATTTGTACTCCCTACCAGAGATGAAACCGGGTCACCGGGTCAGTTCGGGTCACTATATGGACCGGGTCACCGGGTCACCGGGTCAGGAGCTCTGACCCGGTCTTGACCCGGTATTTTTGATTGGAGGAATTTTTTTGTGGTTATAGGATATTTTTCAAAGTTTTACCAATTTTTGCCATCTGAAAACTTCAACAATTACTCAAAAACAAGCAATAGAAATATTCTTAACTTAATCGTGTAGTTTTTAAAATGCTTGTCGCTATAGTAGTGTCCTTATAATATTTGTAATGTCCTGTCAAGCTTAGATCTAGGTTTGAAACTACAATGCGGGTTTTGAATCTTAACTAAAAAATGAAAACTGTTACATGGGCCCTGAGAGTCTGAAATCTTTATTTTAAAATCTAAAATTCTCCATGCTCCATCTACTGTAAGTGACTTATTGCTTGCTGCTGCTAACTTTTGGTGGGAGAGGGTCAGACTGTGGGTTTCAAATCTCAGTAAGAAGGAAAATCTCAGCAAAACAAGGTTTACAGATTCACTTTGCATTTTTTGCAATTGTTACGGCTTACTACGTATCTTCAGGAACCAATTGTGATTGATTTTATTTCATATTCTCTGAATCCCAGCCATACGAAAAAATATTTTCAAAGAATTTCCACTGAGTGAAACTTCAATCATACAACTAAATGAAATATTTTACTATAATATATAATGATAAAACAGAAAAGCGCTAATTTGAAGCCCTATGATTAGAATTAGATGATGTTATGACTTTGGCAAAGTATTTTGTTCCAATTTGTTTCATTCAAAAAGCTATGTAGTTTACTTCACATTATTGAGTGCAAAATCGTGCAAACCTTTTTGATTTTTTCCGGCTTACTTACAGTATTCACTTTCCAATGCTACTACTTTAAGGAAAGCAAAACTTTTGCCCAACTTGATATTTTAGTCGTCAAAAATGTCCAAAATGGTAAAAAACACTCACCGCACCCAAATAAAGTATTTTTAATTTTTTTGCAAGCTTAAACCTGAATTTTCAAAAATACCGGGTCACCGGGTCACCGGGTCAGGGGTCGACCGGGTCACCGGGTCACCGGGTCAGTAAATAGTGACCCGGTTTCATCTCTGCTCCCTACTGGTAACTGAATAAAGCCTGGTTCACACTGCCAACGTGTTAAGTTTTAAAGCTTAAAGTTTTAAGGCTTCAGTTTTGATCTGCACTAAAATCCTTAAAACTAGTTTTAAGACTTGAACAATTTTTAAGTCCAGTTTACGTTTTAATGAACTCTTAAAACTTAAAACTAAAAACTCAAAACTCAGGGATACCTAGGGTTACATACTGTGTAACACATATCATTATAACACTACACTCAAGGTAAAACAAAGTATTTCGAACACGCAATAATTGGTGCACCTGAACCAGTGCTTCTGAATGCAATAAACTGCTGGTTGTTTTCCATTCAACCTACTTGTTGTAGCAATACCTAAGGTAGGCAATTTCATAAAAAATATGAATTTGTTGCTTACTTTTTCTTGTGACAACTTACTGTAATAAGTACAACTACTTGCTGAAGAATAGTACAAGTACTAGTACTACAAAACTACTTAAAATACTAGTTGAAAACTAGCCCATTATGAGTCCATCGGCACACAACTTTTACATGCTCTGTTCTTGTAACTTGTAACGCATGTAATTCATTGTCACTTTAGTTTGGATACAAACTCCTATTGTTGGTGCGTGCGACCGTAGCCTCGGTAGCTCAGTTGGCAGAGTGTCAGAGCTTTAATCAACATATTGTGGGTCCCAATCTCAGCCATATTTTTCGGAACTCATGTGCTGAAGTGACAATTTCGTTTCTTGCACAACATCCTTTTGATGTGAGATCCGGCGGCCGATAACAACAGGAATATTTACGGACATATTTTGCCTGTTGGTTAAATTTTGTAGGTGGAATCAATACCGCTGGACAGACAGATAACACACATGTACATTTGATAAACTGTCTCTCATTTCCCGTTTTCGTCATTAGGTTCATTATTGAACTAACAAAACTTTGTAACAAAACAAAACGCATTCCGTAAGCCTTGTTGATATTGCCCTAATGTTTAGCCAATTGATGACGAAAATTTTCAAGTGCTTTCAGAAATGTTTGCGACAAAGATCTGTAGAATCTATAGAAAGTTATTTCCAAGCATAACAATTTTAAGCGGAAACAAAGGTGGATTGAGTGGAACCATTTTTTAAGAACAATAATCAATGCTTTATAAATATGCATGAGCTATAATTCTACCAGGTTACTAAATCATGAAGTACCACAGCTGTGTTCGTTCAAAATAACAGTTCATACAGAATTACGTTTATATGTAGCTGTTTGGACCGAAGTTCAGCAGAGTTGGTCTAGTAATCTGCTCATGACTATCAAGTAGTTTTCATCAGGTCCACTGTCTTGAGTACCCATGTCTCAAATTTCTGTCTAAAAACAATTGCAGCGAAATGACAAACTGGCTGAATAGAAAATTGTTGCAATCGGCAACTAACTCAGTATCGTCCAACAAACAATTGGCTGGCTGGATTTACAGCTAAAAATGACTTCCGATTTTGTTCGTCCTTTACTCGACGCATAGCTTATAATGAGCTGCTCAACAGAAACCACAGAAGCAAGCACAGTAACCATATTTGTGCCCTTTTGTAAAAAATGGCTTTTTATGGCTTTTGGCCATAATCTAAGATTATGAGCCTAGTGCCATAAAAAACGTGGACCACCACCAATCGATAGAAAATTGACTGCTCTTCATGTCATAAATAATGAAGGGTCCCCTATGCACCCGGAAAAAGTTAGGAGCCGTCAACAGGGTAAAGTTGGAGTAAAGTTTCTTTAAAACAGGTCATTACTGAAAATCAGCTAATTCAATTCTTGCAGCAAAGCATGCTGCTGAGACAGTGTATGCTATTATGTCAGATTAATCGACTAAACTACTCATTTTTCGGCTGGAGTGATATATCTGTGCCAATCACCTCCAGCCTATGCTGGACTCGCTTCATTGAAATACCAAAAGCGGCTCCGAGTTTTCGAAATTTCCAAAGCTAATCTGATGGCCGTTGGGAATTTATTTGCCTAGCTACTTTTGAAATATTTATCAAACCTATGGCCCTGGATCTGGTGGAAAAAGACGCTGTGCTTAGCTCCATGCATTGGCTGTTTTGACAAAAAATATTCACATGGCTAAGAATGTCTCATATGTGATCCTTGGTCAAGAAAGGGTTAATCGTTTGAAGTGTTTATCTAACGCATTATGCCATTTGGTTACATCTGTAACCAACCAAGTTGAAAGCATGTGTGAGAGGCTAATTAAAATGCAGTCTGCAACGGGAAACCGTTAGAGTCATGCGAAGGTCCCAGTAATCACACAACCGTTTTTACCAACTCGGATACGTAAGGACACTAAAATTAATCACTCAATTTTTTTCGTATGAAAATATCTTCAAATTTGTAAAAATATGTAACAGCCATTATTCTTCCCTCTGTTGGTTGTTTTTCTAACGAATTGGATGCCTGGCAAATCGTGTCGTAAATAGTTTAGTAGTTTAGTTTGATGTTGGGAAATCACTGACAATAGTCAATTAATTACACTATGTCTTGCAGCACCTCCTACTTGTATTCTTTTGCTGATAATAGTGTCTTGTAAGCTTTCTATACAAATAGAGCACTTTAAGCCAAAGTTACCTCTACAATATCTGGTGTGCACGGTTGGAGTGCGCCTCCACTCTCTGCAGGCGAAACTGACTCTACGGAATCGCGACTGACGACCTCCAAAGCAGACAGTCCATGGTGACCATGGCGACATGACACATCCTGAAGGAAGGAATTCAAACAACAGTTTTTAGTATATACTTTGAAAGGGATTGCACCAAGCTAACTCGTGAGCCCATCATTTGCTCGAAGTCAGTAAACTTTAAGAAAAACTTTAGAATCCTGTTTTCTGGTTCCAGGCATTTTTGTATAAACAGGAAGCGAGAATAATTTGCGCTTAAAGTTAAATCATCTCTATGCCCATACCGCAAATGTTTACCTCGATAGCACGGGTGAATATTACAGTAGCGTTCGTGAATCAGATATTTCGGGCAACTGGCACCAGATTTTGAATTATTGATGATTCTGTGTCGCTTCTGAGTTCCTATTTCACAGGACTGACTGCAGTGAGAAAATTGACTCCAGGGCTTGTAGTAGCAACATAAAATATTTGAACAAATCTTGAAGCTACAATTCTAAGAAACTGAACAACACATTTGTTATATATTCAAGCTAATGCTCAAAACAGTTGAACAAGTTTACAAAAAATAACAGGAACCCTTTGAGTCTGTGTGCGTCAGTATATTGAAAAAACAATTGTTTTCTACAGAAAAAGTCTAAGTTTCCGCCCTGAGTGTCCCTTACTTACATTATTCCTTACTTCTCAACTATGGCAGCTGCAATGACCTAGCAGCCCATTAGAAAACGCAAGTCTGGAGGCGTGGAGTGCCAAGGTGGTTTCTACATAAGTTCAATGTTGTAACAGTACTTGAAAAAAGCTGACCTCCCAACATGGGCCAAGATGCAAAGAATTTTCCAAAGTTTGGAAGAATAAATCTAACAAACTACCAAACGTTGGCTACTATAAATTTGCATCTGGCATAGTTCTACTTGCTGTATAACACGGTAATAGTGGTTTTCCCCTATGTGTATCCCATAAAAAATGAGGGCGAGTGGAGAAAACCTTTTTCTCATGCCCAGGACCACTAGAGCAATGCTTTAACATGGCCATGAAAGTTGCAAGGTTCAGGAAGTAGCAACTAATGCTTCTGTTAAAAAGAAAGTTCAATAGAAAAGTTGACACCCTGAGTGCAACAGTTGAATGCATGGTGCATGAATGAATGAATGCATGAATGCATACAACTGCTGAAACAGCTTTCAAACAGAATCTCAAAGTGTGATATGTAATGGTATTGATAGATTTACCTCCCTTGAAGTACGTACAGTACAGACCAAATGGATAAGACACCGTAACCAGGCAATGGAAATAGATTGTTTGTTTCTGCCGAAGTTAGTAATCGTCCTTAGCTTTAAACTAACTGCTCTGTTAAGTTATTGTCTTTATACATTTGTCTACATTTGTCATCCTTTGGAGATAAGCTACCTTATCAGCGAAATAGGATTTAAATAGCCATCTTCATGAAGAGAGTACAAATTAGCTAGGCTCTGTCAATGTCCTTGCAATATTTAGACCTTTTAAATTTTTGGAAATCCGAGACAACCATCCTCTGTTAATCCTTGGTATACTTGCCATAGAGAAATGATAGGAAAAGCATAAAGTAATTACGACAACTTTATCCTTTTCATAATAAACTCATAATCCCTACCCTATTCCTACTTTTATTGGCTTTCTATAAAATTTGCTTACTGTCGGCTGTCTTGAGATCAATTTTTCCACAAAACGTTCCACTCTTCGGCAGTAGACCAGGTTCCGTGATCTGAGACTTATTTCTGTCAAATTTGATCAGGTAAATCCCATTCCTCCCAATGTTTGAGTTCGATGTAAGACCGGTCCAGTCATCATTTCCGTCTTGAAAATGCTCGATCTGGTAGGTTAGATCGCCACTGGAGGCATAATACTCAACATAGGCTATATCGTCACCACAGTTGTGTCCAATTTCAGCGTATATGTACACTAAATAGTACGCATTGCTGGTACCGACTATGATAGACTGGAAAGTATTGGGATCTTGTTCTGTTTCGGTTCCGCAGAAGCATCGATTCCAGGTTGCAACAACACTGATCGATGCATTACAAAACTCATCTCCGATCAAGTCATAAAGTCCTTTCTGGGTTTGTTCATCTTTAACCGCTCTGGCCGACATACCACACCTACCATAGCCGCCCGCACTGAACATGTAAACATAGAGTTCTTCATCATTTATAGTTTCAAATGTCATGAAACCGATGTTGTCGATAAAGAAGTTGTAAAGGTCACCAAGTGAGTCCTCAGCTTCGAAAGGAATGGATGACGGATATTGGTCTTCACGGCTAACATTTAAAAAGTGTTGGTCAACTCCATTTCCAAAAGGCAGCAAATTTTCCACTCTACACACGACAATACCAATAGCGGACAACAGCTGTACAAAGACCACTAGCCTGCACATTATCTGAAAGAAATTAAACTATAATTTAACTGTTGTTAACTTGTTGTAGACTTTAATTTACTTGTAGCGAAAATATTATCTACCAAATATTTATAAAATATTATCAGCTTTTTGTTGGAGTCAGTAAAACGGACAAAACTATATTACGACCAAATAATGTGTGTACAAACTTTGGCCGTTTATAGCAGATTAACCAATTTTAGTAAATCCCCACAATGTATATATGTTTTTAGAATCCTCAGGAACTCGAGATTTCAAGAAATCCGGAAAAATCCGGAATTCCGGATTTCATTCCCGGAAAGTCTAAAATATTTAGTTTTTCAACAAATTTTTATCCCCATCTAAATTTTGTTTTCTCGATCGAATAGAGCTAGTTCCGCTACATATTTTTGCTCTTAGAACTTTTTCACTAAATGCACCCAATTTCCGGAATTTCCGATTTTCAAAATTTCTTGATTTTGAAAATTTTCTCATATACCCACAAGATAGGTTTCATTCGAAAGCTCTTATCGCGCTGAACAACTTTGATAATAGAATGGTCTCTCTAAAATAGACTCAATTCCCGGAATTCGCAAAAACCGGATTTTCCGGATTTTAAACATTTTCACCAATACCCACAATATGGGTATCATTCGAAAGCTCTTGATGAGCTGAACAAATCTTGGAATAGAACCAATGTTTGCAAATGCACCTAAATCCCGGAATTCACGAATTCCCGATTTCATTTTAGTTTGGAAGTTTTTCGTGAATTTCGAGAACTGGGCTCATTTCTGCAAGTTGGTTCTATTACAAGATTTGTTCAGCTCATCAAGAGCTCCATTGTGTGTATTGAAGAAAATTTTGAAAATCCGGAAAATCCAGTTTTCGCGATAATTGAGAACATTTTCAAGAGTCCATTCTATTACAAAAGTTGTTTAACTCAATAAGAGGTTTCGATTGATACCCATCATGTGTGTTTCGGAGAAAATTTTTAAAATCGGACATATTGAAAAAACGGAATTCCGGGAATTGAGTGCATTTTAATGAAAAATTTGCAGCGTGACCAACTCTATTCGACAGTGGAAACAAAATTTTGGTTGCGATAGAAATTGTTCGAAAAACCAAAGAGTTTACATGTTCCGTGAATGAAATCCAGATATTCGGATTTTTCCCGATTTTCGAAATCCCGGGTTCTTGAGGAATCTAAAAATATATACGTTGTTGGGGTTTGCTCCAAAGGTTAATCTGCCATTAACGGGCAAAGTTTATGATTAAAGGCAATATTCAACAAATATTATAAAAAACCTTCCTGCAATTTTTGCTTCCTCCGTGCCCTTGCCCTGTGACCTGTCCGATATGAGGTGGACTTTGAACCCCATCATACCCCCGTGTTAACCTTTGTCAAAGCTCATGTATCTGACTAACACAGCATTGCATTTACGATGACTTTATTTGAAAGACTATAGTGCTAATATTGAGCAATCCTGGCGTTATTGGGTTGGCGTTACAAGAGCTAACCTTATACAAATCGAAGTTTTGTCAACCGTCGCTTTAATTACTATTTAAGTTTTTAGAAGCTCATTGCCGGACTAAAACTCATTCATATACGAATGATGCAACACTGAGAGCAACAAGCAAACGAACCATTCAAAAACCACTGGGTCTACTTCACAATAAATAGCAGCACAATGCTCTGTGTAAAATACGGGAGAGCTAGGGAATTTAACCACTGAGCTCACGCCCCAAATTCTACAAGGGAACTGTGCGCAAGGACGCTGACCAGCGACTGCGGGTGGAGATCTTTAGTCCAGGCGGCTCTTTTCCCACCGACTTGCCTCGCCAAGGGACACGGACGATTTTTGGGGGACGCCGACGGGGCGCCCGACAAAGACTGGGGCGAGCTCACAGGAAATTAGGCTCAGTTCTGGACCAGCTCCGGGCTATTCCCAGAGCTCTACCTAGCTAATAGAATAAAATTAAATCCGCTAGTTATTAAATAAATTAAGTTAAATTAATTACAACAGACAACTGATGGTTTATTGAGGACAGACAAGGATAATACAGACAGACCTTCCGGGTTACCCGGAGGGGACAGTGGAGGATAGCGGGTTACCCGCAACACCTTTACAAAAATAGGGCACAACAAGGAAAGAAAACAATAGGAGAGGGAGTCCAGCAACAATGGGGGACAAAAGAAGGTGCAGCACAAAGGGGGAGGGGGTGATAACTAGCAAAGAAGACCCGGGGGGAACGGGGGCAACCCCGCGAAAATTGGGAAAGGGAGAGGAAGGGGGGAGTTAAGCGTTAGACAAAAGTAAAACAGAAAGGGGTTAGGGACCGAAAAAGGAATTAAAAAAGTAAATTTGGGTTATTTTCCAAAGGGAAAAACAAAATGAAAATAACTTACGTTTAGGTGTGGATCGCCGAAGGTGGGGCCCCCAATTCTTAGGACCGACCGTATGTGAACTTGCAAAACTCCCAACTGAAGAAAAGATGATGTAATCATTCAAGGAGAATTTTGTTATGCGTTGGGAACGGGAGGGTCTATCTTCGCTAAGCCAACAAGAATTGAAAATACGTGCAATGTTAAGTTTACGCTCAGAAATAGATGATTTTAAATAATTTTCAAGAGATGAGCATAAAGTTAGCACTGCACAATATTTAGGGGGGCTTTCGCATATAAAATAATACAAAATCATCGGGTTTCCCAACAATTATCGCAATACAATATTTACGGGGGATTTGGGGGGTTTTTGGGGAATTTTTGGGGAAGTTTTAGGAAAAACAACGAAAGTGGGAATTGGGAAAGGACTTGGAAAGGGGGTGATAGCGGGGACGCTATTACCCACATTACATCTCCCCAGGGCTTAAAGCACGAGCCCCGACGAGTGCCAGAGGAAAAAGGAAAAAAGGAGTTTTTAAAGAGTGGGGATGCGCAGTTGTCAATTATATATATAAAGTCAGTAACAAGACAAATATCAATATATGTAAGTAGAATCAAAAATAAGCTCAAAGTAAGGGACTGGGATGGGGAATAGCTTCGAACTTAATAAAGCATTATTCTTTTTGAGAGATTGGAATAGGGAAGGGAGAAGGGAATGCCACAACCCTCCAAGGTTCCGGTTATATAGTATGCCAGCTTCGTAGGGCTATCTCAGGTACGGTGGGGCTACCCCAGCAACCTATACGAGCGCCCTAAGGGAGGAAGGGGGGAGGGGTCACCTAGGCTACGCGGTCGAACCCTAGGCTCACAGGCGGTCTCGGACGCATTTTTGATGGGAAAAAGGTGGGAAAATTTCGCAAAGGGACTAGAAAATGGGTATTGGCGCACATAACACAGACCACATTTATAAACCATCACGCCCGTTAGGGCCTACGGTACATTCACACACGCATTCACCCAGAAAAACAGACACACAAGCCAATACCCAACGGTATGTTTTAACGTAAAAAGGAGGAGGGGAAGGGGAAGGTATTCAGAAACAGAAAAGATTCTACGTCCGAGACGGAAATTTGCCCCTCTGCGCAAATTGACCTACTTCGCGACAGTCAGGGGAAGAAGACCCTAGCGGCCCTACTTTGTTCGGATTGGGAGAGGACTGTCCCCTCCGGGTAACCCGGAAGGTCTGTCTGTATTATCCTTGCCCTGTTTGTCCTCAATAAACCATCAGTTGTCTGTTGTAATTAATTTAGCTTAATTTATTTAATAACTAGCGGATTTAATTTTATTCTATTAGCTAGGTAGAGCTCTGGGAATAGGCCCGGAGCTGGTCCAGAACTGAGCCTAATTTCCTGTGAGCGCGCCCCAGTCTTTGTCGGGCGCCCCGTCGGCGTCCCCCAAAAATCGTCCGTGTACCTTGGCGAGGCAAGTCGGTGGGAAAAGAGCCGCCTGGACTAAAGATCTCCACCCGCAGTCGCTGGTCAGCGTCCTTGCGCACAGTTCCCTTGTAGAATTTGGGGCGTGAGCTCAGTGGTTAAATTCCCTAGCTCTCCCGTATTTTACATCTGTACAACAGTCTAATATTAGAAAAATCAGCTTTAGCAGTTTTCAATTGTCACTA
>JASAND010024788.1:0-22809 GCA_030248195.1 Trissonchulus latispiculum
GAAAAACCCAATGCGGGGAAAAACCCATGGGCGGGAGAAACCAGCCGAATTTTTGGTATATAAAATAAAAGTGAGGGAAAATGATCAGATGAGAAAAACAACATACGGGCGGCAAATATACGTACGTACAATTTAGTTGGTCAGAGGGGAAGGAGGGAGTCTAAGTTTTAGACGGGGGCGAAGATCTGCTTCTATACGTATGTACAAAGATTGGCTTATTTTCAGAAAGAAATAGAGATGAAACACGTTATAAAAGAACCAAGCGTATGAAAAGTGAATATGCGTACAGTACGTAGCATACGTAGAGTATGTAGCACTAAAAACAAGACAAACGCGTTTTCTATTCAGGTGCGCGAAAAGTATTGTACATGTGCCTGGTCGCCCCCCCCCCCCCAAACATGCCTGGACCAGTGGGCGGAAAAATACCGTTGGCAAATACGCGATACATGGAAACCGAGCGGGAAGGTGCGCGGGTATAGTACAGGTGTAAAGCCTGCCCCCACCAAAACATGGCTGGACCAGTGGGTAGGAAAATACCGTTGGCAAAAACCGATACGTGGAAAACCCATGAAAACTGGTTTCAGTTTTTTGTCAACTATTTCCATGGCCCCACATGCCTGATTTGCAAGCTTTATCCCCCGCATGGGGTGCTAAAACTGGTTTCAGTTTTTGTCAAATATTTCCAAAGGCCCCCATGCCTGATTTGCAGCTTAGAGAAAGTTTCAATGGAGCAGTGTTCCCGTAATGTTAAAACTATCTATATTCCGCGGCAATAGTTAGAAAAAAGGGACTAACAGTAACATCGTCAGAACTCGAGAGGAATTGGTGATAAAAATAGATTCCAGTGGGGTTCGAACCCACACATCACGGTGATTAAAACATCAACGCCTTCACCACTCGGCCATGGAATCACAGCGGAGCCAAAGCAAAGGAAACATCTTATAGCTGACGACGTTCAGAATCTATCCTTTGGCTACAATATCAACTTCATTATTCTGTTTGTTTAATAAGATTTTTACGACTCCTGAGAACAGAATGTCATGTGTTATCTGCTTTTGACCGATTCTGACAAATTTGTGGCTTTGGGCGGCAATTTCAGAGTGGTGTGATTTATTGAAGATCTATGGTCAACAATGGAATCACAATGCACATTGCGAGATACATAACAAGCAGGCCCCTAAAAGTGGCATTATTCCGCTGTAGAGCTGTGGTGAATAATTCGAATGTGGAATAACATATATTCCAAAAGAATCAAAGCATATTTAGTTAATTTTTGAAAGCGTAGTGAATTGAATGCAGCGGATGTGTAAGTTGAGCTAGAGCTTATTATAACTTGATGAGTGTTTAGCTGTAGTGTTTGTTGCTAGCGGGGGATTCTCCGGGCGGGCACCGGTCGCCTCTGCCATAGAGTCGTCGGCAGACACGGGGGGACCATTCGGCCGGCCGGCCGATAATCTTGGGAAAATTAGCGATTTGACTGTAGTGTGGCTAAAAGTAAATCAACATAATGTTTATTATCGGTATAACTTGACATATTGGAAAAGAGCAGTCATGAAAACATATAGTGACAACAATCATATACTAAATAACGTAACGCAACGTAATAATAGGATTCGTAAGGAAATATCAGTTAACTGAAGAAAGGAATAACAATAATAGTAGCCAAAATAGAAAATAATAACAAAACTGAACAAAGGCGAATGTGGTACGATTGAAAGAGATAGAAAATGCAGTATTAAGGAATCTTGTTTTAACAGACTCAGTGGTTTATCATTGTGAGTTTTATCTTACGAAGTATATATACCAGCGTCAGAATGACCAATAAAAAAGTATCACAACAAAATTGACTAATCAATAAGAACAGGTCAAAGCATGATGACAATAAGTCGGGTTATAAAAGTACGACAATATGAATAACGTATGAAGTGCCAACTGTTGCCAATAGTGTCACGGAGATGCTTCCGATTCGCTTCTAGATTCTTCTGAATCGCTAGAGGATTCACTGGTTTCCAAGCGCTGTGCAAATTCTATTTTTCGTTTTGCTGAATTCAGGCGAACAGACAATTTGGCACTGAAAATGGAGGTGACAGCTTCAGAAAGGAGATTAGGATTTTCTTTCACCTGTTTCGGAGTGACATTGAACAGATCGCTGCAGATCGGATCGAAAACTAAAACAGAATTCATATTATCACGGAATCATTAGCTACCAAAACGTAGGCTGAACATCTCGCGCGCACACACACACTGGCACACACACGCACACACACACAGGGATACAGAGACAGACACGCACACAGACAGACAGACACGCACACAGACAGACAGACACACACACACACACACACACACACACACACACACACACACACACACACACACACACACACACACACACACACACACACACACACACACACACACACACACACACACACACACACACACACACACACACACACACACACACACACACACACACACACACACACACACACACACACACACACACACACACACACACACACACACACACACACACACACACACACACACACACACACACACACACACACACACACACACACACACACACACACACACACACACACACACACACACACACACACACACACACACACACACACACACACACACACACACACACACACACACACACACACACACACACACACACACACACACACACACACACACACACACACACACACACACACACACACACACACACACACACACACACACACACACACACACACACACACACACACACACACACACACACACACACACACACACACACACACACACACACACACACACACACACACACACACACACACACACACACACACACACACACACACACACACACACACACACACACACACACACACACACACACACACACACACACACACACACACACACACACACACACACACACACACACACACACACACACACACACACACACACACATGTGTAGTTATGAATAAGTCTTACTAAAAATTGATGAAAGGGAGGTTGTTCTTAAGGGATGTACCTGTGTATTCTCCAATTTGTGTGTAAGACTCGTCTGAATTGACTTGGTTCAAAGATAGCTGAGACCGCAATCCATATTTGATATTGCTGGTTCTGACCCATTTCTGGCAGTTGGTTGAATTGTGATTGAAGCATTTGCCATTTGGTGGACACGCAGGATCCATAGTAATGTGCTGTTTGCACGCAGGACATTGCCTGAATATAAAAAATAACTAAAGTGTAGTAATTAAAGGAGTGACATTAAAAATTTGGCTGCCCTAAATTGTCAATCAGCATAAGTAAAATTGTTCATAAGGAAGAAGGAAACAATTATGTACATAATGATAACCAAGAAAGAGGCATGAGAAAACGTGCCGTATTTTTGGTATGATTTTTTTATGAAGAAATGTTTTTTACAAAAAATGTGCGGTTGGTAAATTATAGAGCAGTATTTACCCGTAGAATGTCAAATCAGAGCAAGATGATACAGTACAAATAATGGTAGCATCAGGGACAGAGAATGATAGGTTGCTAATAGTTTTTGTGAAATCCATGTCTTTGGCAGTATGTGGAGTGGGAATAGAGCTAATTATGGAATGAAAATTAGTAGAAATTTTGTGTTGTCGTTGTAACATTTTCACTCTTCCGCCAATCACTAAAACAACAACAACTGAACACGCATAACGGAGAAGTCAGTAATTTAGGTGTTCAGTGTACAAGGAAACAGGTTGACGAAATAGTAATGGAGTATTGACGAAATAGTGTGGTTTTAAATGAGGAGACCGTTCTCCGCAGTTTAAGTTGGTGATTACTTTTGGGCACATATTATTGGTAGAAGGTTAAAATCAAGAGGGAAATAGCTGATTTAAATTTTTTTTGTTGTTGGAAAATAGTCAGTTTTGTAGAAATCAAATAATCCACCATTTTTGGAGGTACGCAAGCCGTATATAAAACGAAGGGTGTCAATTTTAAGGTCTATTCGAGGCCGATTAGTGGTAGCGTTGTAATGTAATAAACGCTATGCTTTACGCTGCTATCGTAAAAATATAGTTTTTTTCTAAAACATGGCCAAAACTTTTGCAGCGATTGTGGAGAATTTATTATGCAAGCTAGATGTCTGCCAGTTAGTAGACGTTTCTTACATAAAAATACCCAGGGATCCTTTATTAGTTGCCCTTGGATGCTGCTTTCTATCTAAAGCGGTAGAGCGGTAGCTTGCCAAATTTGGGAAAAGGAGGCAAGATACAGGTAGCGCATACATTTTGGTTGAGATCTATATAACTAAGATCGTTTTCATAATAATCAAAAAGGGTCCGCAGCTATTTTATGGAGAAATGGAATGATGTGGGCGAAGCGTCACGAAAATATACTGTTGTCTGCAAAAAATTTGGGAAAAGTAAATAACATCGAAAATGCAGAAAATAATTCCCAAGAACTGAAGTTAGATTCACTGTATTCATTAGAAAGAGGAAACGTCAATCTCCATTTTTATATTAAATATGGCTACTTAACAAAAAGGAATAAATGAGCAATAAGGGTTCACATTTCATGTCTCCCAACTGAATTACCTCCTTAAGATAATGTGTGATCGTTAGCCAACAGGTGCGTATAAGCTATGAAAACAATATGGTATCAGAATATAGGTATCGTTGCTATGTTTATTGTTTGCGTTAGGTAGCATGTTAAATTTTGTTTCTAATAGTGAATTAGTTAATAATTCTCCTTGTAAACTAAAATGAGTTTAGTTAGTATTCCTAGTAGAACGTGTGGGATACCTCTGATCCATGTGTTGATAGGCAAATCCAGGCTGCATAATTGATCCCAAACACAAATCTCGAGTTCAGCCAAGCTTTGATCAGAAACGCGTACCTGTAAAATAAATCGGTTGATGAGTAGATTAGATAACAGATAACATTGCGACAGGTTTTGGTGACTTTGCGTTATCAGTTGCAAGATCATGCTGTAAAATCTAACGTGGGGATCCCCACAAATGTGTACCTAATAACATAGAAGCTGCCAGGTGTCGCACTTTTATAGATTATGTACTCTTGTCTGTGGGTTGATCACATTCAGCTGAGAATAGGTTTCAAAATTAATTTCACAATTTATTAATTGTACACTTTCAGAATTATAACAATCCTTAGAATGTTCATAAATGCGTGGTAAATCTGTCAAATACTTGCTCAACAATGTATCAAATCTTACAGTCTTCAACTTAGTCATAGTGTCGGAGTAGCTTGGGCGTATTTCTTTCAGTTGACTGACTTCCAAAATACACACTTCCAAGTTCACTACGGAATCAGCTGGCAACGATTTGACATCAGCTGTTCTAGCAATAGGAATTGTATTCTTCGGTTCCATGGTTGAAGGAGTCCATGATGCCTGCAATGATAATAGGTGTTGTGAGAAGAGTTCAATCAAGAATTTATAATAGGAAGAGTGGCACTTAACCTTAACAAAATTTTGTAGCTAGAAGATGCTCGACAAATTAAGGTCTAAATCTCTGGGTTGTTTTAAGCGTACCGTTGTTAAGCATGTGTTTATATGCGTTTTTAGTGAAATGAATTTGACTGGCTAACCAGTTTTATTATGCTAAAATCATGTGTATAAAGGGAGGCCCCGGAGATATTGATGGATATCCTAATTACCCGTAGACGCATATAAGAGCGGTTAGTTCTTCGTTGATTGCTTGATTGCAAGCTACTGCATTCCCCCAAACATAAACTGAACAGTCAACGAAGAGGTAAACATTTGTATGTGTGGTTTTGGTATGGCAAGTGCTGGCATTGCGAAATAAGCGATTAGATGTTAACATATTGAGTTACCATAGCAGAATTCACGTCAAGGAATTAAATATGCTCAGGCCTGGAGAGACTTACCCCAATTTCTAGCAGCAATTCAAAGGCGCCTGCATAAGTATAACCTTTCTGCTTTGGAGGCGTATACGGTTGTTTAATGCGGAGTCCACAGAATTTGTAGGAAGAATCTAGGGAGAATGCATCATAAGCACCGGGGTCAAAAGACACCACTCTGCAATATCCAGTTCCATCGGAAATGATGAAAGAAAACATGGATCCATTTCCATTTGCGAGCGGTCTTAGTTGAGATTTACCCAACACCGTGCAATCAAGAAACCCATCCAATAGAACAGATGGAGCACCAGTTGGACAGCACAGAGTTGAGATGTTCAATTGTTCTGCAAATGTAAGAAATAATTTATGGAGCAAAGTTGGCAATACATGTAGTGAATATTAATTATGATACTGAGCAGATAGTCAGGTGGAAAAAATAAATAAAAGAGCATTATTGCATTTGCAAATTTTTCTGTTACATGGTAATTAAGCGTGCAAAAAGTACGGGAAAGACTTGAGTTAGTGCAAACTGTTAAGCGTACATAATTAAGAGTATGGCAGTAGGCTTATGTGTTTGCTTCGAGCTTAAGTTTGGTTCAGTTAGTAATAGCGGAGGCTCTAATTTGAGGGTAGCAGTTAGCGAACAGAGTATAGTTTTTGCGGTGGCAATAGAGTGCATGGTAGAGGCATAGTTGTATATAATGGACTGTTGCTATTATTGTGATTGTATTTTTTGTTGGAGCCTGCTGATTTCCTCCTTAACCTTAGAGTCAACTTTGAGTCGAGTAATATCAAGTTCTTCAATTGCGAGTCCCTCTAAAGAAGTTAGTCTGGATACGGCCACATAAAATTGGCCAGGCGCGAATATTTTGTCGCCGATGTTAACTACTGCTGATTTTAGTGACTGTCCTTGGCTCTTATGTATTGTGACAGCATAAGCTAAAATAAGAGGAAACTGAGATCTCTCTACTATGTGACCATTTATAAGAAATTTGTTTGAGGTTCTAGATATGGGAATTTCTGCGTCATGCTGTGGCGAACTGTTTAAGTTTTCATTAAGAGCATTTTCAAATGTTACATTGCAAGTGGAAATACCAGAATTTTCAATGCTGAAGCTGGTTAGTGTACCAATTTTTCCATTAACTAAACCCGTTGCTACAGAAAGGTTTCTAGTAAGCATTACACGAGCACCTACAGCTAGGACTATTCTTCTTTGAAGACCGTCACAGAGTGTACTATTGTCTAAATCAGTTGAGCTAATGTCTGAGGGAACAGAGAACTTATCGATGGCTTCAAATATTTGAAAGTTTTGATTAGTCGTCAAACAGAGAGCGTGAAGTTTGTTGCTGTTGTATGCTTCACACTGTTGCTTAGTTGGATAAAGTCTTAATGCATTATCAAAGGTTTTGTCTGTCAAGTGAACTCCAACTTTACTTTGTAACTGGCAAATATCGTTTGGTGTTAGGGAACCGTTCCTAAGCCTATTTAGCATATTGTAAAAGGGTGTGTCTCCACTTTGTCTATGATTTTCCGTTAAGAAAATCGGCTGTACAACGTCCTTCCATAAGTGAAAACACGTCTTTTCGTTATCGTAAAATACCCATTTTCCACAAACCGGTTTTAGTTGGTATAGATCTCCAACAAAAATAATGGATATATTTCCAAATGGGGCTTCTGTATCAAAAATTTCTTGTAATCTTAAGTTTATGATTTCTAGCAATTGGTAGGACAGCATGCTGCATTCATCTATGACAAGAACTTTTAAATCGGACAACTTAGTTCTCAGTTCCGAGAGCTTTTGAGCCGATAAGGGAACATACTCTCCATCTTTCTTGTAAGCATGTTTAACTGGTAGCCAAAGTGCTCTATGAATAGTTGTTCCTCCTATACTTTGGCTAGTTATACCAGTTGTTGCTGTAAGTAAAATGCAGTTTGTGTTAAATTGCCGATGGAAGTAATCTTTGAGCAAATGAATTAAATAAGATTTTCCAGATCCGGCGCCGCCAGCAACAAAGATGTGAAACTTTTCGTTATCACGCACTTTTTGTATTACCAAATTGAAAGCAGTAAGTTGACCTGGACCGAGAGCGTTTATGCGGTTGTGGTAATCTGTATTAGTTAGGGAGAGCTGTAAAGACTCCATGACTTCAATGTTGGAGTCAAGGGCAGACATTTCATTGCTTTCCCCATTCGCTGTTTCAAAAATATTTACATCAGCAAATTTAGTCCTATTGCAAGGGTCAGTGCCAGATGTTGCTCTGCTTGTCTTAAAAAGTTCGATTGCTATGTTCAAAGTTTGGGCGAAGTCTTCGTCAAACGTTTCATATTTTTTATAAATTGGATCCATTTCTGATGATTTCCTAATAAATAGCTCCATGGCATTCCGAACATTTTCGGGGAAAAGTTCTTTTTCTGAGCGCCAAGGTAGAAAAGCACATAATTTTGCATAAATGAAATCTTCTAATTGCTCAGGAATGTTGAACGTTGGTAAAATTATGGCGCACTCCTTTTCCGTTTTCTCAATATTTTGTCTACTTTGTGCAAAATCCAGGTATTTGATTTGCAATATCGTGGTTGATTAGGCAGAAACTCATACCAAGCTGCAAAATGAGCTAAACTCATATTATCGAATTCCGGGTCTGAGGGTCTTGCAGCGTAAAAGTCGAAAATGTTTTCTTTAAAAATTTCTTTGCTTTGCTTTGGTAATTGTTCCAAAGCCTTTTTAGGCTTAACAATTCGATATCGTTTTTCTGGCTTATACACATTTAACCATATGCTGCTGCAAGTAGACTTAACGTACTCGAGTCCTAAAGTGCGCCATGCTGCTTCCTGCGCGCTGACCTCTCTCTGACGTAAAAGTTGGCCCCCAATTTTGAATAGTCTTTTTCTATCAGAACTTTCTTTTGGTAACTCACTGAGCACTTTGGCTAACGTCTCCTGTAAGTCTTGAGGTTCAGATTTGCACATATATATAGTGCAATTCCATAGTATGCTCCTATAAACTGCACATCATGATTAGCTTTCCAGGAAAGGGCTATGCAGGGATTGTAAGAGTTAACATACGTATCTGCTTCAGTCAAACGCTTACTGACTATAACTCTGCTCGGATTACCAGAATCAGCTTTGTTTCTTAGTCGAGTTCTTGAACTAATCTTATAAGGAATATCAAAACGACACTTATTGTGTTTCCAGCAAGATTTAGTATGTGCGTGAACTTGTACTCTGCTAACGATTTCATACAACTCTAAATCTGTTTCTTTGTTAGGCAACATGCTGGAAACGTACTTGTCGTAGAAGTTGCAAACAGTTTCTTCCCCATAGTCTAAGGGATTAGGGCCGAAAGACTCTGATTAACCTATCAAATTTATCAGTATATATGTATCGAACCAGTAATTAATTTCTTTCCGTATATGTTTAAATAAGCCCATCTATCCCATATCCTGTTTTGTTTTGTTTTTGTTTGTTTATTTGTTGTTTGCACACATTTTAGTTTATTTCAGTAGCTTAAGCAATCATCACATAAGGCATCAAAAAAGGTAAAGGTACCTTAAACATTTATGCGAGATCACATTGTGGCTTATAATTTACTTATGTGCTTCGGGAACACTGCTACCTTAACTTGTATTTGTGGTATAATCGTAATCGTTACCGCTAACTGCGCATATCCCTCCATCTTCTCCTGTCTTCCCCATCCTCAATTTTTGGAGCATGTTTTATCCACAAAAATGCATGCAAATGAGGAGATCCTCGTTTCTGGAATTCTATGCGCCAAAAATAATTTTCTATTTCCCCAAGAGGCTTTGATTTTCCCTTCATAATAAACTTTAAAAAAGCCCTACTTCTTCTGTAAAAGAATAATGCAGCAAGAACTGGATTAGATCTAAGTAACGCAATTCGATCTTTATGCGTTAAACATTCATCTAATTTTCTCCCCGACAACACGTCGAAAAGTTCTGGCCACAACTCACTTGAATCTGCAGCAGATAGGGTGAGAAACCATGTAGGAGGTCCCAGTAGCCGTATCTTTGCTAATTATACTTTAAGTTGAGATTTTAAATATGCAGAGTATCCTCTAAGTTTCTTTAAGTGAGTAAAACATTTCTCCAAAAATTCTTCTGGAATATCGTAAAACAGTTCTCCTTTCCTATAGCTGTTCGAAGCGCTATGCTTACAGAACTGGACACATTCTCTAATTCCAAAATAGAGAGTGCATAAAACAAATACATTATATCCTGCTGAAAGCGCTTGTCGAAATTTAGAAGTCGCGACCGGAAGTAGCGGTAAACTGATATTTTTAGCGGCCTTATTTGCTTTAAACCTCCTTCACCGTTGGGAAATAAATGTGGAAATGTTTTTTCTTCGACATATTTTTCAGTAAAGTGGGACAAGGCTGAACCTTGATTTCGATTAATTTTCACAATTTGGCCTTTCTGCAATAACGTTTTTATATCAATGTTTGAAGGCACTTGGTCTGATGGCATTGTAACGTATTCCTCTGGAAAGAAGTCTTGCTCCATGTTAGTTTCTACGTTTAGCTGTCCCTCCATTTTTTTAGACAAAAATTCAATCGTTTCTGCAACTTGTGCGGAAGCGTATAGGTGATTATTTTGGTGAAGCCATTTAAGAGCATCCAAGATTACCTTTAAGCGCACAATATTTTGCGACGTGGGTACTGCTGTGCTTTGTGCGGACTTAACAAGGATAATGTTTTTGATCATGCTAACAAGCGAAAAGTTTTCTTTGTAGAACTTAGCTATATCTGTAGAACATGTTAAAATTTGGCCTTTCTCCCCATACTGTCCCCCAGGGAGCATTACAATGCTTAGAAAAGGATGTACTAGTCCAATAATTCTCTTTTCAACGTTTGTAAGACATTTCAGGATTTCAGGTATCTGTTCTAGCTCTAGCAAATTTTTTCTGCTAGTATCTATGTTCCCTTGACTTATAAATTTCCTATAGCAAGTTGTGCAGTATCTACCAATTTTTATTGTTATTCCCTTGCCTTCCCCGATGCTACTATATTTTGCTTCATCTGAGAATAGGAGTTTTGCGCAGCTGTTGCAAGAAAACTCTGGTATCTGAGCAATGTAATCACGAAACCGTTTGTAGTCTTGCATGAATGTTTGGAACGGGTGCTTGAAGTTTCACAATACTTTACAACGGTTTGAAACACTGCTTCAAAGCGCTCATCGAAACTCAGCTTCAGACACTTACTTGATTCAATAAGTCCAGTTTCCATTTCTGTGTGACCGCTATTTTTGTCTTCAACCTTTCGCTTCTTCTTTGGGCCATCCTTGATTGATTCACTTGATTCGTTGATTTCATTCACAGCACATTTCTCCTCTGCTTGTTGTTGTGACTCTGTTTCCAAACCATCGAGGCTGAACGTTTTCTCCACTTCTTGTGATCCGTCCAATTCCATTTCGTCTCTGCTTCTACACGCCATGAATGAATCTACAAAATTGCTACTGACATAAATTAACAGGTAGACTTTATCCGTAGGATTAACAACTAAGCTAGTAGAGGTGGACCTGATATTCTTGAATGGTTCGAAAGTGAATGCATAATTTAAATCGTCCAATATACGCCAGTTCTTCGCTGAATCCCGCACCACTGGTATGAAATGGTTGCCAGTACTCAGAATTAAGCTCTTCAGTTCAAGTTTTTTACTAGCTTCAACGAAATCTAATTCTACATTAAAATTTCTATAAGTTTGGCCGACAAGTGCTACAATGAACAGCTGAGGCAATTCTACTAGTGACACATTTACTCGCTTTGATCTACAAATACTGCAAACTTTTCGAGAGGCCCCATTAAATAGTTCATCTAAGCAAGATCTTAAACTTCTGTTTCGAAGGCACAAATCATTACTCAGAAACAACGGAGAGCCCAAATTAATTTCACATCTGTAAGTGCATTCAAAACATTCTATCTCTAACTTTGGACTAAGCTCGTCGTTGGAATTCATTTGTTCAACAACCTCCACTATATCAGCTCTGTTCGTGCCAATGGGATTATAGGTAGGGCATACTTTTATAATTTCTTTCCACAATAGGTTTCTACACTTTAAAATATTGTTCAAGTCATCAGGATTTTCAGCTCTTTTCTCACAACACATTATCACCTAATCTAGTAGAGATATTCTATTTCGATTTCCCCCATCACAGAAACTATAACTTTGCAGCAAGGAATGAAATAAGGCATCAAATAGAGCATCTATACCACATGAGTACATATTTGTCTCAGTCCTGCATGTGTTCAAACACCACTTCATGACTTACAGTCTGAAAAAAATCTGTTTCCAGCAAAATCCTTTTCGAAGCCAAGGTGACAAAGTGATAAAGAAAGGCTGCTCGCTCGTTCAGCCACACAAACAGAAGACTGTTAAAGTGTTCAACTGAGCATTCTGCTCTGACATCTAATTTGCATATTTTTCCAAATCCGTGTATTAAATATTCTGTTTCCCATTTCGGCGGGGGGGGGAGTTAAAACAGGGAAACATTTATTTTATGCCACCCCTTTAATTAAAAAACAATGAACTGTAAAAAAGTTTATCACTTTCACCACAGCATCATTTTCAATATTTAAATCAAACTTTTCTTTCACTGCCATCCATGCAGCCCCCCTCCGGCTAAAAAAAGATGCTGAAAAACAGTGCTAAGCATAGAGAAGCAGGCCATTTCGAGATTGGAGCCACAGTGTTAAACACCTAGTTTCCGAAGCAATCATTCCGTCTCCAGCGGAATAAAAATCGTCAAGTTAGATTAGTTCCACATCACTCAACGTCTTTCGGACTGCATTTCTAAAAAGCATCCTCTCCATCGTGAATTCATGCAAAAAGTCTTAACAAACGAACAGAATAATGAAGTTGATATTGTAGTCAAAGGATAGATCCAGAACGTCGTCAGCTATAAAAGGTTTCCTTTGCTTTTACCACCGTTGTGATTCCATGGCCGAGTGGTGAAGGCGTTGGTGTTTTAATCACCGTGATGCGTGGGTTCGAACCCCACTGGAATCAATTTTTGTCACCATCACACTACACATTGCGAGACACATAAAATGAAGAAACAGAAAAAGGGAGACACATGAACTTAATTACGCCTAAGAGAGAGACACACATGAAAAGAAGAAAACAGAAAGGGAGACACACAAACTTAATAATAGAAAAGAGTGAGACATATGACAGAGCTAACGTTTACCCTTGCGTGACACACTAACCGTCCGCCGAAATAACATTGTTAGCAATATTATCGAATTTTTCTTTTGGCGGGCCGGGCCGGGCCAAATTTTGGAACGGGCCGGGGCGGGCCGGGCCAGAAAATTTTGCCATCGGGCCGGGCCGGGCCGATCAAATTTTGGTGCGGGCCGGGCAGGGCCGGGCCGAAAAAATCCGGCCCGTGCTCATCTCTGGTCTATGATAACGTCTTGTCCACATTAGCCAAGAGTAGTGATAAAATGGGGGTTCCAGGACCTCCCGGAGCCGGAGCCTCCCGCATTCACAGTCGGAGGAGGAACGGAGCCTCCCGCATTCACAGTCGGAGGAGGAACGGATCCTCCCGCATTCACAGTCGGAGGAGGACTGGAGCCTCGCGCAGTCGCAGCCGGAGGTATCCAGATGTTTTTTGCCTATGATTTACATGTATAATTAACTAGTTAATTATTATTAAAACCTCCGTTAACTTTTATTAACTGGTTTATTAAAACCTCCGTTTGAGCCAAAGAGTACAGAAATTTCTTAGTTAATAAGTTTCAAAATCTTATTAATTATTAATAAACCTTAAAAAGATTAACCAGATGTTCTTAAAAAAGGTTGTTTTTTACCTTTTTTAACCTAACTGAAATAATGACCAATAAAGTTTAATAAAGTTGTTAAAAGTTTTGGAAAAGTGAATCAACAGGTTGGGAAAAGTTTTGGAATCAACAGGTAGGAAAAAGTTTTATGATGTAGTTAAATATAATTACCAAACCTAGCAAAAAAGTTGTACTAAATGTAATTACTAAATCTAAAAGTTTCAGATAGCACCGCGAAACCGACCGCTCTCAACCATGAAAAATAACACAAATGAAGTTTTCTTCTGGTTTCTGCTAATTTATACCAGAATAGAGTCTTTGGTTGCTATGGCAACAGTTGTCATAGCAACAGCTAAACCGTTTCGACTCCTGCCAAGGGGTCTCATCAGACGGCGAGGCTACCGTTACGGTTTTTTTTGTAATATTTTCTGTTTTTTTATTTTTCTTCACATACTCATATACAGTTACACATAAGTTACACATATACGCGATCATCAAAATTCCATCTGCTCATCGTTTTAAATAGCAAATGTACAATACCCAACTCTTACAACATATGAATATTTTACAAACAATAACTGTACAATGAGTAACACGGAGTAAATTTCGGTGTAATTGAGAGTAACTGAATATGACAATTTGGAGTATTATGATGAAAGATTTATCGTAATAATCACATTGAAAATGAAAGTGAAATTGAATCAGCTTCAGTAATAACTGGTTGAAGCTAAACATGGCAATAATGTTTTTCTGATTATTTTGGTGTCAACAGTGTGGTGTTAAATTTGGAAGAAGAGGTTTGGGTCGTCATATGAAGAACAAACATGTAAGTATTTTCCGTATTTACACACTCAGTGAAAGTTGCTCATTGCTGCTCTAATGTACTCCAGGGTTGCTCACAACCTACTCCAATGCTTCTCCCAGCTTACTCCGAGCCTACTCCGATGCTGCTCCCAGCTTACTCCGAGCCTACTCCGAGGCTGTTCCTATTCTGTTATTCTGTTTTTTTCTCGTCGAAATTAATAAAAAGGTATATATATATATATATATATATATATATATATATATATATATATATATATATATATATATATATATATATATATATATATATATATATATATATATATATATATATATATACAGTAGGAAGCTGACATCCAACAGCAACAATGTCTAGTTCTAAATCACACTCCTGTGATCAATGTGGGCTGATGTTCACAAGAGCGTTCAACCTACAGCGTCACATTCAGAACGTTCACAATGAGGACTCTAAGCTAGAGGCTAGCACCGAGGAGAGTAGTGAATCGAGCTGTGGAGAGACATGCCATACTGTTGATATCGGTGAATTTTGGGATAAGCTGGTGAAACAGTCTGAGCAAAAATATGATAAAAGGATAGATAGATTAATGTCTGACTATCAGTCAGATGGACATGACGAGGATGAGGCAGAAATTGAAGCCTACAATGAAGTTCGACCAAGAATTCGAGCAGATCTCAACAGAAGAATTTATTTCCATATCCTGCGCTGTAAAGCCTTTCTCAATGATCCAATTATTGAGGAAATTTTGGACAAACAAGGAGATTATGAGCAAAAGTATTCTAGTGAAGAAGAAGCACTGAAGCGAGCTATTGAAAAGAACTCTGACATAAGCACTGTGGTGCTACCTGAAAAGGTAGTTGGTGGGCAAGCAACCGAAAATAGTGAGCATAGTGATTGAACTGAACTAAACTGGGAGTAGGCTTGGTGTAGGTTTTAAGTAGGAGTATGTATGCTGATGTTTGACGTTTTAAAGGCTTAGCGTCATGTAATCTTTTCCGTACTTTTAGTTAGAACTACAAGTATTTTTGATGCTCTTTAGTTACTCTTGATTGTTGTATATTTGGTGTAGTTGTATTTGTTGTTGTAGTTGTATTATTGTATATATATTTGTATTTATCATTGGTGCTCCTGACTACTCTTCAGTTACTCTCAATTACTCCGAAATTTACTCCGTGTTACTCATTGTACAGTTATTGTTTGTAAAATATTCATATGTTGTAAGAGTTGGGTATTGTACATTTGCTATTTAAAACGATGAGCAGATGGAATTTTGATGATCGCGTATATGTGTAACTTATGTGTAACTGTATATGAGTATGTGAAGAAAAATAAAAAAAAACAGAAAATATTACAAAAAAAAACCGTAACGGTAGCCATAGCCAACTGTTGCCATAGCAACAATCATATCTAAGATTAAGCTCCATTTAGGACAGATATCTAAAATCAAAACTGTAACGGTAGCACGAGACCTCTTGGCAGGGGTCGCATCGGTTTAGCTGTTGTCATAGCAACTGTTGCCATGTCAACTGTTGCCATAGCAGCCAATGCCTCCATTCTGGTATAAATTAGCAGAAACCAGAAAAAACTTCATTTGTGTTATTTTTCTTGGTTGAGAACGGTCGGCTGCATACAGCTTATTTTTGCTAATTGTAGGTTTGGTAATTATATTTAACTACATTATAAAACTTTTTCCTAGCTGTTGATTCATTTTTTCAAAACTTTATAAAACTTTCCAACCTGTTGATTCACTTTTCCAAAACTTTATAAAACTTTTTCCTACCTGTTGATTCACTTTTCCAAGACTTCATTAAACTTTTTTACGACTTTATACAAAATGTTTGCTACTTTATAAAACTTTATAAATTTTTTCACAGCTTTTTTAATACTTTTTGCAACTTTGTTTACAACTATTTGCACGTTTATAAAACTTTTTTAAAACTTTTACAATTAAGAAAACTTTTTGCAATCTTTTTAAAAAATTTTACTACCTGTTGATTTTTAAACAGCCAACAATTAGAACTATTTTAGAACTTTTAGCAACTTTATGAAACTTTTGGCAACTTTCTAAAAGTTTTCACAACTTTCTAAAATACAAAAAATCTTTTTAACTTTAGTTTACTAGCTTAATTAGTAATTTTTAATAATAATTAGGTAATAGCCGTCTGCACTCCGCCAGCTGTGAATGCGGGAGGCTCCGTTCCTCCTCCGACTGTGAATGTGGGAGTCTCCGCTCCTCCTCCAACGGTGAATGCGGGAGGCTCCATTCCTTCTATGACTGTGAATGCGGGAGGCTCCGCTCTTCCTCCGACTGTGAATGCGGGAGGCTCCATTCCTTCTCTGACTGTGAATGCGGGAGGCTCCGTTCCTCCTCCGACTGTGAATGCGGGAGGCTCCATTCCTCCTCTGACTGTGAATGCGGGAGGCTCCGCTCCTCCTCCGACTGTGAATGCGGGAGGCTCCATTCCTTCTCTGACTGTGAATGCGGGAGGCTCCGTTCCTCCTCCGACTGTGAATGCGGGAGGCTCCATTCCTCCACTGACTGTGAATGCGGGAGGCTCCGTTCCTCCTCCGACTGTGAATGCGGGAGGCTCCATTCCTCCTGTGACTGTGAATGCGGGAGGCTCCGCTCCTCCTCCGACTGTGAATGCGGGCGGCAGGGGTCGAAACGGTTTAGCTGTTGCTATGGCAACTGTTGCCATGGTAACCAATGCCTCCATTCTGGTAATGCAGTATAGTATATATTAGGAGATACCAGAGAAAGACCTCATTTGTGTTATTTTTATGGTTGAGAGCGGTCGGTTAAGCTTACCATTTTTTTGAAATTATGCTTGAGATTAATTAATTAGACTACAACATTTAAAACTTTTTAGTAACTTTATTAAACTATTTGCTACCTGTATATTTAACAATTATATTTTCACTTGACTAGAGGTAACATTTAACACATTTCCAAAACTTTTACAACTTTGTGAAACTTTTTCACTATTCTATAAAACTTTTAAAACCTTTCAAAACATTTTGCTACCTGTTGATTTTTAAACAGACGACAATTAACATTTTTAAAATATTTAGCAACTTTATGAAACTTTTTGCAACATTCTAAAACTTTTTCACAACTTTCTAAAATACAAAAAATCAGGTTAACTTTTTGTTCACGGCTTACTAGCTTAATTAGTAATTTTTAATAATAATTAGTTTAAATAATTTAATAATCTGCATTCCACAGCTGTGAATGCGCGAGGCTCCATTCCTCCTCCGACTGTGAATGCGGGAGGCTCCGTTCCCCTCCGACTGAGAATGCGGGAGGCTCCGGCTCCGGGAGGTCCTGGAACCCCCATTTTATCACTACTGCCAAGTTTCCTTGTTTGGCATAGGTTGGGTGGACACATCAACCTATTATTCTGTTACTGCGTACGTTAAGTGTACTTTTCTGAAATTTGGCAAGCGTAATACTTGTTTTTGCTTTGAATAAAACTAAAGTTATAAAGAAAACAAAACTCTGATATAAAGTAGACAAAAAATCTGGCATAAGGAAGACAAAAATCTGACATAAGACAGTATATATTTTTAACATCACATTTTCTGTGCCCTGATCACTAAAAACAAGGTCTGATCAATTTAGACATAGAAAGAGACATTAAATAAATAGATTTTATCCTCTGTCCCACGGGAATCAAGTTCACTTGGGACACTTTGTTGTTGCTGTTGTTAAGCTGTTCCTAGTTCTGGTTGGTATACAGGAAGTCCTGAACTTCAAACAAATTGAAAATAGTCATATTTGTAAATTTACTTATGTTTACGATTTTTGGATATACGATTCACAACATAAAGTAAAACTTTTTGTTTCCGATTTTGCGACAGTCGGCTCTATAGTTAACGAAGAAGAATATTTTCAATACAGCGTCAAGCTGGCGTCTTAGCCTAGGTACGCTTAGCTAACAAAGGGCTGATTTGAAGAAATCAGTTTTTAGAGATTTTCGAAATTAGATTACTTGGTGCAACATACACAGGAAGTCAGAGCTGAATTTGTACTAATTTCAGAAACTTAGTAGCACGTTTAGTTAGATTAACACTTAAGGTAGTCGTTTTTACTATTGGTAAAATAATCGTAAAATATGTAATATACAGTTTCAAAAACTGTTTGAAGAACACTTCATTTGGAGAACAAAATTTGCTGTTTTCAGACAAATTTATCATTTTACAATTCTCTATATTTTGCACACCGGCCTTTGAATGCGGTTATCACATTATTTTACAGACCCCATGATTTTGCAACATCACAATTGAAGGGTTTCATAAACAAGAATCGCAATAGCTCTGTAAAAAACTTTGAAAATGCTGATTACTTCCTGAACTTGTCCAGTGTGTGATTTCATGCTGCACAGTTCAGTTCTGAGCTGAACTGGTTTACATACTGAAATGCGACGTATGTTTCAGATCATATTTTCGGTGCCTTCAACATTGGCTCTCCCCATATGCATAAATACCGGCCGGTTGCACCAAATGTGACTAACATTTAATTACACTAGTTTGGTAATTAAGTTCTAATTCAGGCCATTTTCCGTAGAGCCAAATTGAAAGTTAGTTAGATTTTAATTCTAGTCAAGGGTAAGATTAACATTTGACTAACTTCTGACTAACATCTTATTAAAATCTAACTAAAATCTAACTAAAGTCATCATGTGACATAAGCTTGTACCTGATTTGCTAGAGCTCATCTGGGAAAAATACTGATTGGTTTAGAGCTAATCAGATTTTAAAATTTAACTAGCTTGGTGCAACGGAGAATCTGATTAAATAAGATTAGGACTAGCTAATAACATTTTAGTCAGAAGTTAATCTTATTTGGTGCAACCGGCTGTACATTACGCAAAGAAAACTACTTCCCTAACAGTCCGAGAACACCCCAATGGAGAATCAGCTCCGCAATCAAGGAAGTAGCAGTTAAACTCATTCCACAAATTAGCAACCACGTGATTTGGTGTAGCTGAAGCAGTTTGACCAAGCTTACTTCTTGAGTGCGTGCCGTGCACCGTCCACTGATTATCTTAGACATTTCGCGTTTCCGAATAGCACCAACTACCATGCTGAACTGCATGTGCTCGAAGTAACGTTTGAATAGTGCAGGGGCTCTGGGGGAGTAAATACGTGTCCACAATATGAACGGGCTATCGTAAAGGATGATTTGCCTAAATTCGCACCAAATTTTTTGACACATGGGCTCTAGTTGGACGTTTGCTGGACTGTTGATCACGACGTAGGGCTTACTTGACGACACCAACTGTTGGCAAAGAACAGCTAATGTGGGAAAAACAGAAAAATGCTCGGAACTAAAATTATAACGACTTCCAAAGGTGATACTTTTATTAGCTGTAGTCCATTCCCAGTCGTACGCATAGTTGGATTCCAGAGCCAGTTTGTATTTTCCATCCATTATTAGTCGATGTAAATCTTCCATCGTGTCAAAACCAGTTACCCGTTTACCACAGGAATCATGTATTGTTTTAGCTGTGAGCAGGATTGGAAAACACTTCAAGGTCATTTTAGCTATTAAGAAAGGCAACCCAGCACTTTTCCGAATAGTTCTTCCAAACCAAAATATCAGCGTCAGGAGGCATAGGCTTAGCAGAGCAACAAGTAAATACAGATCAGGAATGACAACATCACGCTTCCAGCTTTGAGGTTTAATCAGGAAAGCTGTCCAAATTGTTTCCATTTCTATGGGATAAGCTTGCCTAATCCTGTCTGGCGACTTGTTTTCAATAAACTGGAATTCGTACCAACTAGAGTCAGTTTCAGCTTCATACATTCCGGCAATCAAGTCAGTTAAGTTGTCATATTGAACAAAAAGTTGGAACCATGGCCAGAAACGGTGAAATTTGCTGAATATAGTTTAAAAACTCCATCTTACAACGTCTCCTGTAATCTGCTAAGCAGCTGTCATAGTCTGCTTGCAGTATTCCAAATCTTACTGTTGTTACATTAGCACAACTGAGACCTGATATCTTCATTGCACACATTGTACAAGTAACCACGTACAGTCATCACGAAGAGCTCCAGTGAAAATCTTAATGAAATAGGCTGAAAGAAACTGTAGAAACACAAGTATAAACGAATGTATTGCTTTAAAGTCACAATGTTTATTTATGGAGTTTAAAATTTTCACATTAAAAACAATGAAACACAGCATACAATTATGAAACTGCCTGTGTTGAATTTGACGGGACAATTTCAGAATAATTAGACACGTACGATAATCCAAGGAATACAACGCAGATAGCCTAACATAATCTCTTTTTTGCTAATGGCTCACACACTGTTAGGCTCACAAAGTGGCCCGTGAGTGGTGCTCTCCGCAGACCGTAGTCAAGGGCAGAGAGGCGAAGATCACGGATAGAAAACATGATCCCCGAGCAAGCTACCGTACAATTATTTCAGTCACTTCCAAGGCAGCAACATCTTGACCTCGAAAGTTGCCGTCTCCCCGCTTGGCAATAGCAACTAGTGAGCCGAAAACTACATATGCTCAAGTCGAAAATACTGGGTGAAAAGTCGGTTTCACGAAGAAAGAGGGGGGCTGTGATGGATGAGCTCTATACAGGAGTGAAGAAAGTATGGGTCTGTGAAGTGATGCTGAAAATGGTGATAAAAATAAGAAGTGGAAACTTTCCTATCCTCGTCAAACTTCGGTGATTCTGATTCAATTGACTATAGTAAAGAGATGTTTATTCAATATACACACGATTTAGCTACTGGATTTGGAACCAAAATTAAGTTTTAATTTCACCCAAAAGTACAATCTTCTTTACTCTTTAAGATCCCTATATTGCTAGTACAAACCCAGTGATTGAGGGATTTTAACCCATGCTCCAGATGACGGAGATAAGGAAATGTTTTTAACAACCTGTGTCGAGATTTCAGACATTTACAAATTTTACAAACAGCCAACTTTTGCTCCAAAATAGGAACTAAATGTTGCTTCTAATTCCTATTCGCGTCCGTAACTACTTTACCAAAATCGCTTGTCATGTATCCTGCTCAGGTCGTAATGTTGGCCAGTTGTTAAATGCACAATCACAAATCTGATTGATTCCTATATTAGTTTTGCCTGGTCCATAAGTTCCTGACCATGGATCTCCAATGCTTGTAACCCAATCGAATTACACTTTAAAAACATGTCCATTCATATTATTACAAAATGCAAGATCCAAAGTTACAAATGCCTAGTTCCCATTGAGGGTGCTTTCTCAGTTAACCTTTTAAAGTTGGTCAATAATTACAAAACGTTTCGAATATATCATGAAACTTATCTTGTAAAATCAGTATTTGCTGCTGTCCCCAACATAATTTCTTGCTTAGGTTGTAGTTTTCAGGCAGGAAAGTTTAGCAGAAGAGAAGTTCATTGGTAATCATAGGTTAACGCGGTGTTAGTTCTATTGCGCTACAGCATAACGGGCAATGAAAGTGCGTTGCGAAAGGGCTCCACCATGGACGGAAAAAATTAGTTTGTTCATTTTAAAATAAAGAAAGAAATAAAGATTTTACACAATCAATTACTAATTAACAGATACTCGAATTTTTTGCGGATTTTGGTACTAAGGTACCAAAATTTCTGAATAAATCGACAGATTTTATGTTTTTGCTCAATTATTTAATATCAATCAATATTCACTATCACGATTGATAATAAATTAGTCTATCAATTAATTAATGTTATCTTTTTGCAAGAAGCCTATTGATGTATTCTTGAAGTCTATGTTTCCCTGAAAACTTCAGGTCAAGGTGCAAGCATCCTTCAAAAAGAAGATGCTTAATGCCGCACTAAAAGAACTTCAGATTATGAGATGCTGTATCCGAGCTTGCCCATGTTGGAGCTCAGTCATTGAACACAATCGCTCACCTGTGGAAGTAACCTGTACGGCGTGGCAAATCAGTTCAGGTCCAGTCACCAGCGTGGACCGTACGGATAATTAACTCAGCTACAATCAACTTACAATTATATTAGCTACAATTAACTCAGTAGCAGCATGTGTGGTAGCAAGATAGTAAGTAGCGGATCAGGTTGAAACCCCACTAGCGAAAAGCTTCAGTTGTAGCTTTCATCGTTGCCTAAGTACTTTAAGAAATAATTATACCGTTATGGGTTCTGAAATTTATGAATTAGCACGGGAAGAACTCGTGCGCTTCGCGTATTTGTGCCACACTCTCTGAGCTTCCAGAACGGGCGGCGTGCGTATAAATCTCTAAATGCACACAGATCCGTAGAGTATACTGATCCTTGCACCATACTTAAGCTGAATA
>JASAND010024789.1:0-12656 GCA_030248195.1 Trissonchulus latispiculum
CAGTGGATCTAGTGGTTCAGTTCAGTTCAGTTCAGTGGTCACTGGGAGCCTAGTTGGTTGTGTAGCAGTATCAATGCCGAGGAACGGCCGTGTGTCAGTGGATCTTAGTCCTGCTCCAGTGATTCTCTTATTCCGTGCAGCTCTTGCCTTAGGTACTTGTTTGGGCCTAGATTTTGGATGCAGATTGCTAGAGACTAGATAAGCAGAGACGTTTGGCCGACACCTGTTTCACTTGGGAACCTACTTGTCGAACTGTCCTAACCTAAAACAAACCATGTTCAGCGGAAGTCAATCGGTTATTGTGATCGTCTATCCTGTTGAAAAACGTGCATAAATCTCCTTGAACAATCGTAATCTCTGCTTTAATTTATATAATTATATTAGTTGTTCAGCCGTCCGACCTTTTACATCTTGTCCGCCACTCTTCAGCCCATAACTGTAATTATCCATTTCAGGAACGGACCTCTCGCCTCTCTAAATTAAGCTGCCTGGGTAGCCGTTACACGGAGGCCCCAGAACTAATCCAAAGCCGCCCCTTGTGAGACTATTATAATTTACGTTAATTGTTTGTGTTAATTGGTGTTAAGTCCCCATCGATTGTTAGAGGGACAGAGCAAGCTAAAGAGGCTACGAAGAAAGGCCTAAGAGTTGAGTTAGTGTCTACGAGTTGAGCTAGTCAATCACATAGGTTGCCTATCCGACCCCGTAGTGTAATCGAGTCGAATATCAGGAAAAGTCCTGGAGACAGTGTGTACCCTAATCCAAACCTAAAACCAAACCAGTCAAATCTAGAAGGGCAATTCTGGCAGATCATTGTAATCTCTGTTCATTGTACGATAACCTTGCATTGAACACTGTATCTGCTGGAGCCTATACCTGTTACCGTCTGTATCTTAGTGTCAATAAATTGTGTGACTTTTAGACTCGTCTTTGGCCTAACTTTCAGATCATCGTTCCCTGTCTTATCCGTGCTCGAGGATAAGGACTACAGCACTTGGAAAGAGTCGTTATTGAGACTATAAATCCCCCTGGTTCCCCTAACTCCAAACGAACTCACGAAATCAAACCCCTACCCGGTCAGCCATTAAGTACGGTCTGTCAGAACACCACTACAGTCTGTACTTCAATCTAAGTGGAAATCCCCGAATCCCCACGCGCTGACCAGTGTTCTAGAGTGCTGATCAGATCTACAGGCCGAAGAAGCCTAGCCTAAGCCTAACCAACTACAACAAATCTCACGACCCAAATCAGTTTACTTTCATAATCAGACAAGAACCGTCACAGATCTCAGCCACTCTATTACACATACTTACTGTATATGTATATATAAAGAGATAACGTTAAAATTTGAAGGATATCCAGCATTATTTAACAATTTAATTGACTATTTAATTTAAATAAAATACACACTAACACTTATGAAATGAAAATGCTGAAACTAATTCATGAAAAGCAATGTTAATGTGTACGAAACATGATCAGGAAGCACAAAAATTTTTCAAACTAAACAATTGAGTTATTATTCTTTAGTAAAATGTCACAAAAATAATGAGAGCAGGCTGGAAACTCGGCCCGTGGCCCGGCCCGGCCCGTGAACTTTGGCCGTTGGCCCGCTTGGCCCGGCCCGCGGGCCGGGCTCGGCCGGGCCGGGCCGCGGGCCGTAATGCAGGCCTCTAATATTTACTAGACCTTACGATTGATTTAATGAAGGCGACACATAGGCAACAAACGATACAATGAGTGGGCAATGGGCCCGACCGTCGAATACAGAAGTTACACCAAGACTGATTAGTTATGCATATAAGCAACTGTCGCTAAATGGTTGCTGCTTGAGATGATTAGGTTGATCATTTGCTGAACGCAAGTAAGATAATTTAGGGGTGGATTACAGTTAGTAAAGTAGGTTTTTAACATCATCCCCCTGGAAAAGATGTTAGCGCCTGATAAAATTCCAAGATAACGAGTTGCTACCGTAATTCTAGTAAAGAATAAAAAGTAAGTAAAATTCCGATTCCAACTCCGTATGAGCGGACCTAAACCGAGCAACACCGTGTGGTGCGCCATTCAGATATCCACATAAGAGTGAAACAAGGAACTTCAAAAAGAAAGATAAATTTGGTATCCATTGGTAGTCAAAATACAGGCAAACTCGAAACGTAGGGTTAGATGTTTCACATTGAACGCAAACTTGATAGCGATATTAGTGTTCAATACACTTCGCATGGCGAGTATTTAAGTAGTATCGAAACCACCTACGTCTCAGATTCAAAGAGGTCAAGGTCGAGAATTTTTGTTGAAATTTTTGTGGAATCGGCTCGCTGGAAGACCTAATGTCTATTAAGTCGAATCGGAACTTACAAGTCATTTTCGGCTAACTGGTAGATTTTTATGGGTGATTTGTCCTGATGGAAGGTAGATCTCTATCCATTTTCAGTACTGATTACGAAATCTCGTTTGTCCTGTGCATCCTTAATTAAGACGGAGCCTAGTGCAGTTTTCGAACCGACTTCGCACTTCGCAGGACTATATCGATTTAAGTTCTTATGTCTTGATTGATTCGTATTTCGCTTTGAGTTAATTAGTCTAGTTTGGGATGTATTTGTGAAATTTATTCTTTGTTTGTCTCTATTGTTTCATTTTAAATTACCATTTATTTCTCTGCTTTAAGATGGTTGAGTTAAGCTCAAGAGCTGAGTAAGGACTGAGGACGGAAAGTACTGTACATGGTAGTTTCTGCTTCTTCTTATTTTTCTTCTACCTTTATTCTGAGTATGTTTGACTTTGTTGTAGATAAAATTTTCTTGTGTTTTCTGTGTTCTATATTACTTTTTGCACTGTTAGCTTAGACTATATCTTATTTTGTATTATGTTACTTTACTTTGTAGTTTAATGTCATGTGTAAAATCCATTTAATAACCATTTATTGTTGCAAATGCCGTATATTAATCTCTCTTCTGATGTATCGAGTAATTCTAGTCGTATTAAGTGGAATTTTTTTGTTGTAAAGGTAGTATGAAATATGTTATTTTTCTAGCTGCTGTATAAATATAAAATATAGTAGTTAGCCTTTGTAAAGTCAGTTATTAATTGCATTGTTCGGATCCTATGTAATTGGAAGTGTGTCTGGTTTTGTGTGTAATTGTGGGAATTGTGTGATTATTGTGGCTTTTTTATTCTTAGTGGCTAAAGGGTATCATTTTTCATGTTGGGTTCTCGTTTCCGACTATTTCTTTCGATTTTATCTTTTTTTCTAATTATCTTAATTGAAATACAACTTCGCTTTAAAATGCTATCAGCTTTGTCTCAATATTGATGAATAATCCCCGTTTTTCGTATAAGCTGTATTACTTCTGAATTATTTTTTGCTACCGCTTTTCTTATATCTTTTTCTGAAAGTTTCTATTTTCGTAAGCCATTTGGTTTACTATTTGAAGTTCTTTTTGTTTATCATGGGTAGTAAATGCGCCAAGACTTCCTATGGCTGCTTACTGGTCGCCCATGCTTCAAAGTAGTTTTTTCTTAAATTTTACCATCTTAAAACTCTCAGCATTTATGGTAGCATCTCTTTTTTACCTGGTAATTTTATCAGGCGCTAAAAACTTTCGCTAATGGATCATCTTAAATACTCGCCATGCGAAGTGCATTTCACCAATACTTCGATGGATTTCTTCATCTCGAATGCGTAGAATTCTCGGCCATGTCATTAATTAGCCAACTTCGTTAATTAATCAATTGATGTCTTTCTGTCGTGGTGATCAGTTGCCTGCGGGCTCTCGTATACTTGTACTGTATTAGCGGTGTATGCTTATTGGTATCCTTAGCTTCTATTAAAATTGGTAAGTTACCACAGTAAAATCATGACGCCTTTTTACTTTTAATTAGGGAAGGTTTAGTTAGTTAGGTAGGCTTCTACTTTCTCGATTAGGGTTGCACCTAGTTCGCCTGTAATTGATTAGCCATTAGTATTTACCGGACAGTTTGCCGGTAGTTAATATTAGACTAACTGAAAATCCAATTTAGAAAAGACAAAAAGACGTAAGTTCGATAAAGAAACCCAAAATAGAAAAATAAGTACCTCTAAGCCACTATTACATAAAACCACACAATCACACTCACTGCAAAACCACAAACACACAAAAAAATCACACTTACAAAATACTTATACTGGCCAGACAATGCAATAAATTTACTGGTTTACAAGAGTAATATACGACATTTTGTCCTATACACAGTTCAAAAATACAAGTTACCTTTACAACAGTCAAAAGAGTAGTACGGCAAATTTACCTCTACAGCAAATTCAAAGACAAAGTATCTTTACAACAGTGAAAAAGACAAATACAGCATATTAACAACAAAACACAAATAGACTTATAGATGGATCTTATTACATGGTATTTGCATTTACAAAGTTAACATTACATATAGCTTTAAGCTAACAGTACAAAAATACAATCAAAATTCAACAAACCAAACCAAACAAACTTTAGTGTAAAAGAGAAGAACAGAAACTACCGTGTCAGTACAATCCATTCTAACTCAACACTTGGTCCTTGGCATAAATGCCATTACCATCAATGAATTGCGATCCCTCAAGAGATTCCTAGATTTTTAGAGAAAAGAATTTGTTATCTTAAACGGACGTGCTGACCTTCCGTGTAATAAAGTGCAAAGGAAAGGGCAAATCGAGAATCAGATTCTGCTCACTTCATTACACATTTCTCTGCATCTTTACGATTACGCCTATTACAGACTACTTGCCAGCTATCATCAATCCAGCGTTTCTTTACTAACAGTTTTCGGTGCCTGCTTCGATAACTAATGTCTTATCCCAACTGCCCTTTCATGGGCAACCATTTCCGAGTAAAGTCTTAAAATCACATAATCCAACTCTGTATGCAAAGTTCCGTGGCTTCCTGAAGCAATTTTAACAGGATAAACTTTCGTTGGGTCGGATGAAAATTAGAAAGAAACACAAATATGAATAGTTACCCCTAAAAGGAACAGTTGGGATAAACTTTCCATAGCCGATATAATTACCAAATTGCTAGTATGACCTGAAGAAGTCTGGGGTTTTTTCCAGATAACCCGCACCCAGTGGTCGTGTCCGATTGAGATGAAATTTGGTTTGGGTAAGTTTTTCAACATGCAAACTACAAAATTACTTATTAATCTTAAATTTTTTAATAATTTTAATTTTTTTACTAATTAAAATACGCTGACCATTTTCCCTTCTTGGACCAATCTCCTAAAGCGAATCTATGAGGTTGTGCGGCCGGAACAAACTCTACTTGAAATGGTATACCTTTAAGGTGGTAGTACCACTATCGGAGTGAACTTTGAACAGATACTGTTAACTCAAAGCTTAATCAATCGGCTTGAAATTTGGCGCATTTGTTCTTTATCATGTTTTGCATCAAATTCGCTTGCCTTCAACGTTGCGGGAACTGGCTTGCTGTCTACACAAGAGGAAATGTAGTAAAAGTTTTGAATTTAAATATCTCCTTCAATCCTTTATGAATTTGCTAGAAATTTTCCATGCAAGCTTTATTAATTTATACGCTCAGGCCGTTTTTTTAGTTTTTCGGAAAAGTGTATTTGCGATTTTTTAGCTTATTTTCAAATATTGTAAATTCTATATTTTCCTACTACTGCGTTTTTCCAAAAACAAAGAAAACTGCCTGAGCGTATGCAGATATAAAGCATATCTGGAAAAATTTGGTCAAGTTTGGTTGAAGCAGTGACGGAATTCGCAACTCTTCATTGTTTACTTTGGCTTTACGAATTTGCTATGGTTTCAATCAGCTGCATAGCGTTTTTTGTTAAATATTAAACACAGAAAACACAACAACAACCTCTAAAACCCAATACATTTAATTTTGTGTAAAATGGTCTTACATTACTTTGCTAGTGCAAGTGGTCAACGTAACTCAGCCATATGTAAAATCATCTGTAACTTTTGATAGAAATCACGTATTAAGGAAGAGGGCTCTACGACATTTGCCCCCACGAAACTTGCCCCCACGACAGTTGCCCCCACGTCACTTACCTCCACGTCACTTGCCTCTCCGCGACACTTGTCCCCAGTTGCCCCCAAATTGAGAATTATGTTTTGTTTTGTAGTACTGTTTGTTCTGTTTTCGGATGTAGTTATTTGATTAGTGTTGAATGCAGACATGTAAGCTGTGTTGTGTTATAACAGATAACAGATATAACAGCAGAGTGTATTAATTTAATCCTTTTCATCAAAAACCAAAAAGACACAAACTATATATTACAAAATTACAAAAGTTATATTAACACTTAACAGTACACTCAATCTTTGACTCAGAGATTTTTTCGGCAGCTTTGAGGTGAAATCAGGTCTCAATTGTGAGGTAAAATTACTCACTAACCGGAAGACTTACGACCTTTATTTTAAAAATTAGCTAAAATACATAAAAATCAGCGAGATCGGAGAAAGTAGAAAAGTTGACCCCAAAAGTAGACCCTCCCTTAGGTTTGCTGTTATATTTGTAATCTGTTATATGTAACATAGCCTCCATGTCTGCATTCAACGTTTAATCAAATAACTACATCCAAAAACAGAACAAACAGTGCTACAAAACAGAATTCTCAATTCGGGGGCAACTGTCGCTGGGGGCAAGTGTCGCGGAGAGGCAAGTGACGTGGGGGCAAGTGACGTGGGGGCAACTGTCGTGGGGGCAACTTTCGTGGGGGCAAGTGACGGCATTCCAGAAAATACCGCTAGTGGTACTACCACCTTAAGGTGATGATTCCTTTTTGGATTATTGGTTGAATGTTTAAATCAAGCTGAAATTTGATGAAACCTTCCAAAATAAATTCTTTTAGCATTTTAGCAGCTTCTAAACTTCGACGTCTCCGGTCATGGCGGCTTTTGTCGATTTTTGAAACTAAGACAGTAGTTGTATAGCTATGATTATATTCGTTCGAAAGATCTTGTTGAGTTCCACAGTTTTGCTTTTTGAAGAACCTTTCTAGCTTTTTTCTATGGTGATACATATATACCTGATTTTCTTATTTTGGAGTTGAAAACATGTCGTTCTTGCAGAAATCAAATAGTCCGCCATTTTTTGAACTACGCAAGCTGGAAAATTAAACTAAGAGTGTCTATTTGAAGGTCTCGTCGGGGCCAATTTATGCTGATTGGTCGAGAACTGAAATCTGACGTCACATGAGCACTACAGTACATATTCCCAATGTTGAATTAAAACTATTTGGACGAAAGACGACAAAACCTAATAATTTAGGTTTTGAGAGCTTAAGGGGGGGCTACTTGGATTAAAAATTCTACCCTCGCCGATTTCCCTCAAATTGTGTCCATTGATACTCTTTGGTGTTCTACACAGACCATTGAAATTTGAGGTGATTTTGTACAACAACAAAAAAGTTACTGTCATTCAAATTTTGACATTTTCAAAATTTACAAACATGCACAATATCTATATCAATCGATAGCTTTTTCAATTCTAAACAAGTTTGCGATTACTACAACAGTTAGAAACTGAAATTTGAAAAAAGCCCTTCGACAAGTTTTAGATATTACAAATAAGTCATAATGGTTTTGATTTGTATAGGTTATTGTTGTCAGAAGCGAAAAATCTAAAGTTCAGATTTTAGGCCATTTTCATTAGGAATTGGAAAATTTGAATGACTTTAACTATTTTGTTCCTGGGCGAAATCACCTCAAATTTCAATAGTTTGTGCAGCACCCTAAGGAGTATCAATGGCACAATTTGAGCGAAATCGGTGAGGGTAGAATTTTTGACCCAGGTAGCCCCCACCTTAATAAGCACATAATAATTAGCATGAGTTGGCTATCGTAAATAGATAGAGTTCATGCAAAAATTTAATGTATCAGGTTAATTTATGATAACTATTTTCAATAATTTTTAATGACCGTTATTATTATTAAATTAAATTATATTATTTAAGACGTCAAAAGTTTGAATGACCTCCAAACTTGGTTCCGTGACCGGTGCTCTTGATATCGTGCTTTCTCATCATGAGCCATTTGTTTTTGTCTCCTGAGCAAAGCACCGTCTCCCGAGCCTAAGGGACAAAGCACTTCATCGTGAACCGTGCTTTATACAGTAAACCCATAATTATATTACGAATTGAAATGGAATGTCGTCACTCGTCAGCCCGATGAGGATAGTTTAATCAGTTGTGTTTGCCAATGTTGATTATGTATTCTTCCAGTTATATTATTCTTCCATATATATAGCTGTTTAGCTACACAGTATTATGTGCGATGTCTGGATTAACAGCACTTCTAATCAATTCGTACACGTTCCACGTTGCTTCATAATTTTAGTTTATCCGAGTTGCATACATCTAGCCCACAGATGTCTCTGTAATCTAGCAATATCTTTCACCCCGAGCTTGGACGTACAGATCAGATATGGCAAAATCTTTTTGTCCCTGACACGAAAGAATGAAACAAGTAAACAGCGTCTATAATCAGAAAACTGCACAAGAAAACTCTTCGAAAATTATAATAAAATTTTAAGTCTTAAATTATAATTCGATTTCATGTTCAGTGTGATTATTATTTTAATGCCACTCTTCATTATGCCATTAAAGTCCACGCTGTCAGTTAATTTATGAATAGAAAGTCAATATTATTATACATTTTTTCTGCATATGATTAACCTGACCAGACAATGTCATCAATTACCAGCGTCGGTTTAACGGGGTTTTTCTACTGAATATACATCTAAAATTTCTTTTTCACCAACATTTTTTCATCTGTTAACAACTAGAATGACGCAAGAACGAAGAAAATCGGTTAAAGTTTGAATTTTTCACTAGCATTTTTATTCCTACTGGAGCAGGAATGTATAAAAAGGAAATTAGTATGTTTAGTGCATGGTGAGTCATTTCTCCATTCAGAAGCCCTATCTCCAACATAGGGCTAGCTTAGGTCAGATTTTTTTGGATTCGGATTATGCAAATTAGGTTTTGGAGCCTATTTAAGCGGCAGAACTGAGAGCCTTCGCGCAGTCTTCGGCTGTCAGCAATCTACACGATTGCAGATTTTTGAGCACTAGTGTAGCTTGGGAGCTGCACATGGTGCATTAGGCAATGAAATAAGGTACTAGCTTGCGCTGGACTTTACAAGTTCAGGTCAATCATGGCATGGCAAGCATAGGCCTGCACTCCCTGATGACCATAGAGTTCATTGAGAATTGGGGAAAAACTAAGCAGCGGAATGAAAGTAATAGAAATTTTGTGCAGAAAATTTTCGTTTCCTTTTTATTAAGAACGAGTGTAAGTTTGTCAGCTGTACTGTTGAACCCAATGATGTTAACTGATTGTATTGTGCTATGCTGAGGAAAGTCCGGTCTGATAAGACAGCAAAACATTTAGTGAGATATTTCAAATGATAACAGTAGTTCGATACTAAAAGAATTAAGCCGAGATAGTTAAGTTAAGTGAAATTGTAAACCGAACCTGCAGCTTCTAACGCTTAAAGAGCGTTAGTCGGGCAAAGGCAATTTTGCAATTGAATAAAAACAGGTCTACAAAGGAATACTTCCCCGTTTGGGGCCTACTTGTTCAATTTTCAAAACCCTTTGGCCCTTGATCGTTTTGGGGGGGGGGCGGGCAAAGTAAATAGCCTTTTTTAGCATTTTTTTATTTTTTACCCCTCTCACAAATTCGATTTTTCCAGACCCCACCCCAGTATTACCGGGGGGGAAAATTGGCCAAAAATTGCGTATTTTCAGGGTAAATTCTGCAAAATTTTTCAAAAAAGTCCACAAGCCGGGGGCCCCCAAAAATTTCTAGGGGGGGTTTGGAAAAATGGCGGGGGGGGTAACCCCCCCCCCCCCCCCAAACCCTCCCCCCCCAATTACACCTACGGAGGGCCCCCTTTTTAGACCTCCCCCACATAGGTGTACCAGGCTACAGTTTGCCCCCTGTGAGACCCCCCCCCCACGGAGAGGCCAAGCCCCCCTACCCCCCTACTCGACCTCAACTACTCCCCCCCCCCCCCCCCAGCCGAGCTCAAACCCCCCTCCCCCCTAAAATTGGGTCCAAAGCAGGTAAAAAATGCGAAATTTTTTTGAAAAAATTTTTTTTGCAATTTCTGAAAATTTTTGAAAAAAAAATTCGAAAAAATGGCTATAAATCACATATAAAAGAGTTAAAGATGGTTATTTATAGCAATTAAAGGGGTAATATACGCAATTATAAACCACAATCTGGGCTAATTTAGGCATATTTTAGCACAACTTTAACGATTTTCAAACCCTATTTTTTCGCATACGGAAACTATTGACAGAAGCTTTTGAGTATGTTTTATGTACTGTACATCGAAAAAGGAGCATTTTTAGCCAAAAAAACTTGGGTACAGTTTAGGGGGGTCCCCCTCCCCCAAATTTTGGATTTTGGTGGGGTCCCCCACTCCCCCGAGCCAAATTTGGACCTTCTACCCACACGAAGCCCATTTCTAGAAAACAATTAGAAAAATTGACGCTTTGTTTTCTGATTGTTTTCCTATTTTTTTCTGAAATTTTTTCTCATTGTTTTCTAAATGTTTTCTAATTTTTTTCTAATTGTTTTATATAATTTTTCTAATCGCTGCGCCACTTTCTGATTGTTTTCTAATTTTTTTCAATTTTCCAGTTGTTTTCTTAATTATTTCCGATTTATTTCTACAAAAAATGTTCATTTCTTATTGTTTCTAATTGTTTTCTATTGTTTTCTAAATTTTTTTCTATTGTTTTCTGATTCTTTTCTAGGACATTTTCTATGCAGTTGTGGGAAAATTTTCTCATTGTTTTTCTAATTTTTTTCTGAATTATTTCTTATTGTTTTCTGATAATTTTCTATCATACGTGGAATGCTTTCCTGCTCAATACTTGATCTAACCCGCTTTTGTATACGTATGTAGTTAGTCAGGCACAGTAATAGCTGAATCATGCTTTCCCTTATGGATGGAGGGTATGGATGTTTCATGCAATCGAATTGTAGTCAAACCACTCAAAACTGTTATATATATTTGTCTGAAAGCCGAATTAAAGTTTTTATATATATATACCAGTAATTAAATAGCCGAAGTAGACCCATTTTAAGGCAAAAATTGAAAATTAAGCTTGAAATGGCACCATGTCGATTTCGACCCTCTGGTTTGGACCACCCACAACCATATAGGTGTAACGGGGATTTGGGTTGGGGGAGGCCCCCTCCCCTTTTGGAATTTTAGGGGCGGGTCCCTTTTTAGACCTTCCACAAATCTTCCCACGACCGTCCCAAACCTCCCCCAAAGACATTTTTCTATTTTTCTGCAAAAATCACTTTTTCAGCTATCGCTAACGCTAAAAAACATCCAACCGTAAAGTAATTTTAACAGCATTTAGGCTAAAGTTTAACAAGAAAACTTGATTGAACTTTAATTAGAAAAATAAGCAATTTTTTGACGAAATTGAAAACATTTAGAAAACAATAGAAGAAAAATTAGAAAAAAATTAGAAAACAATCAGAAAACAAAGCGTCAATTTTTCCAGTGTTTTCCTGAAAATGGAAACTGTTATTGGGTAGAAGGTCCCAAATTTGGCTCGGAAATCGGATTTGCAAAATCCGGGAAATTGGGGAGGGGACCCCCTAAACTGTACCCAAGTTTTTTGGCTAAAAATGCTCCTTTTTCGATGTGCAGTACATAAAACATACTCAAAAAACTTCTGTCAACAGATTTTCCGTATGCGAAATGGGGCTTGAAAATCGACAAGTTATTAACTAAAATATGCCTAAATTAGCAGATTGTGGTTTATAATTGCGTATATTTTGCAATTTATTTATAAATGAAAACCATGTGATATATGTGATTTATAGCCATTTTTTCGAATTTTTCAAAATTTTAGAAATTGCAAAAATTTTTCAAAAAAATTTCGCATTTTTACTGCTTTGGACCCAATTTTAGAGGAGTTTGAAGCTCGTGAAAAAAAATGGGTGGAGTCGGATGAGAAGGTTCGAGTACTGTATCTCTAAATGGGGGGGGGGGGGGTCTCACAGAGACGCGCTACTGTTTTCAATTTCCTAATCGTGGAGTCAAAAAAATTTCCGTAGGTGTAGAAATTTCAGAAAGTTGCCGGTAACCCCCCCCAGCTTTTCCAAACCCTAAAATTTTGAGAATTTACAGCTTGTGGACTTTTTTGAAAAATTTGCAGAATTTCCTGAAAATACGCAATTTTTGGCCAATTTGGTGGGGTGGTGGGAAAAATCGAATTTGTGAGAGGAGTAAAAAATAAAAAAATGCTAAAAAATTTTGCCCGCCCCGAACGATCAAGGGCGAGAAATTGGTAGGCCCAAATTGGGGAAAGTGTTCAGCTGTAGACCTGTTTTTATTCGAACAAAAATTGCCAACTTTTGCCGATAGCTTTAAGCGTTAAGCTTCAAGGTTCGGTTTACAATTTCATAACCAGCTTTATCTCGGCTTAATTCTTTTAGTATCGAACTACTGTTATCATTTGAAATATCTCACTAAATGTTTTGCTGTCTTATCAGACCGGACTTTCCTCAGCATAGCACAATACAATCAGTTAACATCATTGGGTTCAACAGTACAGCTGACAAACTTACCTCGTTCTTAATAAAGGAAACGAAAATTTTCTGCACAAAATTTCTATTAC
>JASAND010024790.1:0-13081 GCA_030248195.1 Trissonchulus latispiculum
CACTTTGTCCAACAAAGTCATGCAACTAGATTGTTCCAGTCTTCACATTGTTTAGTTAATACCGGTTGCCTAGTAACTTTTGGTGGTTTTCAGTCACGCTGTAAGCATCTCTTCTATTCAATACTTAAGCTTCAGGTGTGCACATAAGTGCAAAAATAAGAGATAGCTTCCCATAATTTCGCGGAAGTCAATGGAAAAATTTTGTTCTTATTCTTGTATTATTTAGGAAACTTGAACTTCATAAACACCATAAAAGTGATTGTGCTTAAGGTGCTGGTTCGGGTTCGTGTATTTTTGGGCTTTAAAAGCGCAATTGTTGAAATTTATTCAAATTTGCTACAATTACATTATTTACCCTATAAAACATGTTAGAAAAGTCGCGGCTTGAAAATATGAGTTTTGGAGAAATTAGATTTATTCCGCCATAACTTGTACTGTAACCACCCTACATGGATGAACTTATAGTCATTCGAATCCTCTCACCAAGACCTACAACTTTGCTCTTGAGAGTTTTCTTCGATTCCTTAAGGTTTAAGAGATAACAGCGAAAATTGATTTTCGAGGTCCAAAACCGGCCATTTTTCGAAAAATCAAATATTGCAAGATTTCGACAGCTTCAACAGCTCTGGTCCGTCGGTCAAGTATTGTCCATATTTGTGGTCCTAAAGGACATCTTACGCCCAAAGGAGAGCTCTCTGCGGTATCTCTGCCGGCGCACAGCAGCGAAAATGTGAAATTTTGAAAATCGCAACTAGATTGTTTTGAACACGGATTTCTCTCAACTCATGCAATCAATTAAAAACGGCTTTACACATGTATTTTTGAGACAATTGCCGAGGGCTATTTTTCATGGTTTTGCATTTTGACTTTCAGTTCGAGAGAAATAAGCGTCCAAACTTGAAAATTTTGACGAAAATCGGACCAAATTTACTTTTTTCTCAAAATCTTGAGCTTCTTTACTCGTTAAACAATTTCAGAAAAAATAGCCCTCGGGAAGACGTTTCTTTTGAAGCATGAACTGGTCGCTTTTCGTGAGTTTTCCCACACTTCGAGAAATCCATGTTCAAAAATTGTTTTCATGTTATTGCAAGTCGTTGTTCAAATATTATGTTGTTCAAGCCAAAGAGTTAAAATGAGACAGTTATACTGTACCTAGTTGTAACAAGCACATTCTAAGCTTTAAAATGATATAAAAATTATTGTTGAACTCCAAAAATTGAGCAAATTACAGTCTTTCAAAATTTGCTGCAAATACCCGAACCAGGACCTAAAGAACCATTCTAGATATTTCAACAATGCTAGGAGAAAGCTTTCATATTCAGTTAGTGAACAAAAATGCATGTCCTTGGTTGATTACCGATTAGTTCTGTAATTTCAGCTTATAATTGGCCAATTTTGCATTGAGCTTTTAGTTACATCTTTCAGCAAATTTAACTAAGAGGGAGTGTTCAAATAAACTGTAGTAGAAGAATGTGTACCTAAGCCAGCTTTCCGTTCTAAGTCGGAGCAACTTGACTGCAGCACTTGACATAGTCATCTCAGGATGGTTTTCTTCCAAGGAACAAGCCAAAAACTCTAAAAACTTTCGTTTTTAAGAAAATTTAAAAGAATTAGCTTTCTAAGAATTACTGCCGAAAAGCTGATTACTACTATGCTCACAATACTATGAGAGATAAACTATCGAAGAATCGTAATGCATTTATGTTACATGTATAACTGAACGGAAAGATTCGACGGTCTTTACCTTTTAGAGAAAAGTGCCGAAACGTTTTAAATTATTTGGATCATTTTTCAACCTGTTTTAGTAAACTGAAGAAAAGCCGCCAAGATTGTTGTAAGATGGGCCCACAGCAAATTTGGCCTCCGTCAAATGGTCGTAAACTTTCTGATTTCTTGTTAATAGCGACTAAAAATGGTAATTTTGAAAACAGCGCGTCCGAAAGTATTCAGAAAGTTTTTTATAATTAATTGGTTCCCTTCAGAGCACGCTGAACCAAAAGACAAGACAATTAAAGCTGGCCTTTTGGCTTTCACAGTATCGTCAGAATTGCAAATCACGTATGAATATGCTAGCATAGCATTTGTAACATTGCTTGTGAGCAGTACATAGATTGCATTTGGACTCACATTTGGAGGAGTTGGGCCTATGGTGCATGTCGTACTGTGGTGCAACCGCCATCGTAACTTGTGGTGCTGAACATGGTGCTGAAACCCTCTACTACTGTTGAGATTGAGATACCGAGATTTGGAAAGATTAGCTGAGACTAACTTTAAAAATGGCACCAGAAGGCTATAAAAAGTATTTCTAAGGGTGGAATCGGAATTTGTAATCAGATTACAGCTAGTGAAGGAGATTTTTGCAATTACGGGATTCAATGAGATTTACTGTGGACTGCACCACATAGGAATAGCTCAAGTTTAAGAGCTCGAGTATACCTGGAGTGTAAACTGTTATACTCGAGTTAAGCCTCGGCACCGCTCGGGAATATGCTAACATGGAGTATAAAATTGCAGAAATTTATTCTCAAGCTATTCCTCATCTTGACCAGGTTTAGCTCGAGAATAAGGACATTTTTAGAGAATTTTCACTGCTTTAACAATTTCACTTCCGGTAAAAGATCATTATATTATGTAAAGATTGTGTGTTAAAGGTAAACTGGCAGTTTTACACCCTCCAATTTGTAAAATATTTTTCTTTTGGAAACATTAACTTATCGGCAGCAAATCGCCATTACCGTTATGCTGTCATTTATAAATAATCGTTGATATCGTTGTTGGTTCCTGTCCATTATGACGTTTATAACCTCAACGCTTATAATTTCAAAAGACTGGACTACACTGTAGGTACTATTCTCGACCTACTTTCGTCCATAAATTTAAACACGAGAATAGCTAAAGATTAATTTATGAATGAATGCGTGAAATTTGATTTTTTAATTTAATAAAGTTCGAGAATAAAATTGTACTCGAGCTAACCTCGAGGTTAGTTATTCTTGAGCTAAACTCGAGTGGTGCTGGAGGATAGCACCTTACGAATAGCTGGGGACTGGGTCGAGAATAGTTAACTCCGAGTTAGCTCCGACATAGGCTAACCTCGAGAATAGTTGGTGAAGTCCACCGTTTAACTCAAAGATTCTCTTTAGAGCCGCGAATTTATCTCACTAAAGTCTGCCCAAAAAATGTAGGGAGCGAAATTGTTTTGTTTATACTGAATTACAGGTACATGTTTGCTGCAGCGATGTATATGTTTTCTGAACCGTCATGGCTTCAACTTTCTTTTGGTTGAAAACAAATATGAAAAAATTAAAATTCGTCAAAAGAAGTCGATTCTTTAAGTTTTGAAAGATCAGTAGATGCCAGGAACTAGCCGTTTCGTGGACAATTAGCACATGTTGTGTAGCACATGTGTACATTAGCTCAAACATATTGTATCCCAAATATAAGCTAATTTCGTCAAGAATTGCTGTGGTTGGTTGGTTATTGGTTATTCAATGTTTTCGATTTTCAAACCCTTTGATCCTTGTCGCTTTTCCAATTTTGACTGCCTATTACTCGCGACTCACTCAATGGAAAAATTTTTTAGTTGGATTTCCAGGGCCGCTTACGTGTCAGCTTTCATGTGATTTATATCGTTTTTCAAAATCTGAAATCGATGTTTTCGAAAACTACCTGATCCAGCTGATAGGACTCGTCGCCAATTTGAAGACATAGCCAGTCGTAGACCTCCTGTCATTCACATCCCCGGCCCAGTCGGAGTCACAAAACTCAGACAGTTCCATCCCGGTCTTGTGCGCTTTGTAGACAATCCCATAGTTGAGAATACCCTTGACCAAGAGTACATAATACATAAGAGTGTGACAAGCGTCACACTCTATGTTATAAGCAGCTGAGCCATGCTCTGAGCCATCCCCCCCCGCAATTGCGTACCTAGTGGACCCCCCCCGCAAATGAGTACCTAGTACGCAATTGCGTATGCTCACTTTTTCCGATTGGAAGGAACCCCCCCCGCAAATGTGACCTATCATTCAACCCCCCCCCCCCCGCAAAACAGACCTATCATTTTTCAATTGACGAATGATAGGTCACATTTGCGGAGGGGGGGGTCGACTGATACTCACTCTTTTGACTCTCATCCAAGCCTTTTTCAGACGTGTCGAGTTTCTGGAGCTTTGATCCTGGATCCATGGGAACTGCTACTGGTTTGCAGTCAAGCGTACCACTTCTTTCTAAAAGTTTCTTCAAATAGCGATGCTGATTCAGTTTCATCGTTCTTTTATCTTTATCATAGGATATTTCGTTTCCCAGGTAGTAATGGAGGTTCCCCAGATCTTTCACTTTAAAACGGTTGTTAGTAGTTTCTTTGTCTCGTTCATCAAAGCTTGATCTTTTGTCACGATTAAAAGTTTATCAACGTAGAGAGCAATGAAGACGACGTTGTCTCCCACTGTTTTGATGTAAACGCAGCTGTCAGAGTTGACTTTGGCGAATCCAGTCTTGATGAGGTGTGTCCGTGGATCATTTGTCCGTCTGATATTTTCAAAAAATCAAAAACAAAAATCAAAAATCAAGCGGTTGTTTCCTGCGTGACTGCCACAAAGGCAGAACCAGTAAAAATCGATGATTAGTTGGTCTGGCGAAATGTCTGGGTCAGCATTGTATGTGTTTACCCAAGTGCATATAATACACCCACTTATATATACGTGTCAGTGTACCCCGTGATCATTTGATGTTTCAGAAAAACAGAAAAACAATAAAAATCAACACTTTGATTTTTGATTTTCGCTCCTTCAGTGGAAATCAAATATCAAATATCAAATTCATTCGTCACTGGTATTTGAAATTCGACATACAGATAGTTCAGGACATGACAAACTAACTATTATAGATAAGTTTTGTATACTTATTACGATATTATTTTATGGTTGCGCTGCAGTAGAGTGCAGAAGTACAGCACAGCCAACAACTATATAACTGCAGATAACTTGCAGTCGTCTAAAATTCTGCAGGCAAGTGCAGAATAGCATTGGAAATCATACCTCTTAAGTCTCCTTTTTGTGGCAGTGACGTTGTAGGCTCCAGCACCTCCTGCTTCGTTTCCTCCTTGCCCTAAAAAATAAAAGTAAAAGTAACAGTGCAATCGCTGCTGTCTTGATCGCGAACGGTTGGCTGGCATGTCTTTGTTGCGCTGCCTATGAACGAACTTGGTAGAATTAAATTAAAAATAGTTTAATTTGAGGAATCGGAAATTTCCTTTTCCAGATTTGAAATCGAATAACTGTCTGATTTAACTCAGTTTGATGTTAGACTTTGATATTATTGCTTAGTTTTTGAGGACATGGTCCTACGTTGTGTCATGAGTACATAGAGTGTGACAGCTGGCAGCTTCTCTGTTATCAGCTGCAGGTACATGCTCTGCCCGTTAACGGCTGACCCACCACAAATGTATACCCAGTACACGCTTCAGCACGCTCACTCGCCGTATCTTTACGTGCTGAAGCTCGAAAACACAACGCCTGCGTGCGTCTAATTTGTGTCTGTTTAAAGCTTTGGAAAGCAGAGATTGCGTTGGAATTTCTTTGAAGTGAGCATACACATTTATGAGGGGGGGTCAGCCGTTAGCGAACAGAGCATGTACCTGCAGCTTATAACAGAGAAGCTGCCAGCTGTCACACTCTATATACAATGTACACTTGGTTGTGTGTGGAAAAAACGGGGAAACCCCTGATTGTGTGTAAAAAGGAAATCCGTGATTATCGATTTTGGACCAAAGTGAACATCCCCCTTACGGTGGTGGCGTTCCCTTTGTGCAGTTGGTTTTGAAACACATTTTTGGTCGTAGTCTCTTGGTAATACAAATATTAACGAAAGACAATTTTTCATGAGAACTACAAAACTTCTTCAGGCAAGCTTAAAAACTTATAAATTAACTTAAAATTTTGAAATTTTGGTGTTACAGGTCCTGATTAGTGTTACCACGAATACATAATGACTAGGCATACTCTCTGTTAATCAGAGCATAACATGTTCCTGGAACTTATTGCCAAATCAGACACGGCACGGTTTCCGGGTCGCTGTCTTCTGCCACCTCAAATCATCAGTAACATGAGGTCTTAACACAGAAGGTTGATGGGCTGCGGAGAGAAGCAGTCCCGAAGGTCATACAGTCTATAACTGCAGTCCAAAGCTACTCAGAAAATAGATTTCCATCACTTATCCTTGACTGCACAAACTAAGTTTAGGAATAGCTACGGAATAGCAAAAGTCTAAAGTCGATATTTGAATGGGAAACCCGCAGTTAGGTTTCTGCTATTCCGCAGCTATTCTTTTGGTGCAGTCTAGGGTTGGACAACAAGAGGGAGTTCTACGAAAGAAACGTCCCCAGGTCGCGCCTCTAAAACAATGAATATTCTGCCCGACTCAATTGAGCGAGAACACAAGACAACCCAATGATGAAGAAATAATAGAAGAATGTAACGTACCTGAACTGGTCTGGACGGGAGCACAGGCAGAGGCGGAAGGCCCATGGCAAGATCCAGATTGGAGAGAGGACTGGGAAGAGTGGCCCCTCCCACTCCTCCACGTCTGGACCTTCGGGACGGTCGTCCTGCAGTCTGGCCGACAGGTGCCTTCCCTTTTCGAGCACGCTGCTGAGGAGGCCCCTTCATCCGACTAGTCTGACCGCCAGGCGAATCGATGCTGTCGGGACTGGCCTGAGCCTGGCGGTTTTCCACTTCCTCGTCAGAGCGACCGACGCCATCCAGGAGGAGTGGAGGAGACCCACTTCCAATCAAAGAGGTGACCACAGCAGGTTGGACCAAAGGTTAAGAAGAAGCAGCAGAGGCGGAGTGTGCAGGAGGAGGAGGCGACGGAGAGAGGCCGGAATGAGGGCCACCGTCTCCTACAAGACCCGAAGACAAAGTCCCGCCACCTCGTGAGCGGCCACGCCCACTCGGATGAGCACTACTACTCACTACTCCTATGATCCGAACTCACATCTCCTAAACACAAACACACAACAAACACCATCACCACCATAACATCGCTGCTAATTTCAACAACACTTCAAGTTAAGAAAGAGATCTGTAGAACCGAGAAGATACCACACAGTTACAAAATTGACTTATACTGAACGCTGTGTCGAAACAAAAATAATGGTGTTATAGGAGGAGGATAGGGAGGTCCTCCACAAATTCCCACGCCCTCGAATTACTTCCTCCAGGACTCTGCATCCTCCCTTAGAACGCCAAAGCGCCATAAAACCAGTACGTAAGTCGAGGGCTAAACTTCAAGTGTATCAAAATTTTCAGTCATTTTCTGCTACTTCAGCACATATTTTAAGCGCAGGGGGAGCCAACCAGGCCCCGTCCCTCCAAAAATATTAGACGTTGGAAAAACCTGCAAACTATAGAAGTACGCATTTGGACACGAATTAAAGGCATTACTTTAAGTCGGCACAAAATATCACTACAAATGTGCCCATTCTAAGCATTTATTCAGGAAGGAGGGACGCGGTGATAATCCAAACGACAAGAAATGAGGTGGGGCCGGGATAGCATTTTACTAAAAATATGCTAACAACTACGCACATTTTGCAGAACCCATTCAAGTTTGTTTTAAAATCTGAAACAAAGTTCTCAATAATCAAAATGCCAAAAAATATGTAAAACTGGCGGATAAATCCACAGGTTTTTGTGTCAGAGGGGAGGGAGAAAAGAGGTGGGAAAGTGTGCGTTGGTTACCTGAACTGGAGTTTCCACGAGGGTCCGATGTGGAGGCCGCCGCTGCCGCTGTCGGAGAGGGTTCTTCAGGCTCGCTGAATAGCTAATCAGGCAGTCTACAACACAACACAACAGCAAACGATAACATATATATTCATCACATCAAAAGAGTACAATCCCTAGCTTGCTACCTCAAACGGGGAGGGAGTTTTGTGGAATTTGATTGTTAGCGGTGCCGTCCTCCCTCCCCAAAAAGGGGCCAGTTTCCGCGACGACCCCCCTCCCCAACGGGGAAACATTCGCGTACGCAATGCACCGAAAAGAAGCAACTGGTGTTCTCTCTTCTTCTTAGTAGGGAGAGGGCTACGAAATTAACTAAAAGTTTGATGTTGGTAAAGCAGCTAATCTTTTGCCACATAAGAGTAGGTTTGATGAAACATCCAACAATTCCACGCAGCGTAGCGTTCTATGAAGCCTTCGCAAGTTGTTGTTGAGATCCAAAACTCGACATGGCGGACAAGCTGAACGCTGTGTACAAAGTACGGTGCCCAAATTTTGCAGATAATCTCGTATATCGATATCGTGTAAAATAACCTCAAGACACATTTCTGTGCGATACGACTAAAGTCCGAAAAATTGGGCGTGGAAGGTCAATACGGATAGAGGTTAACTAGTGTCTTAAGGTGGTGGTATCCTTTTGTGCTGTGCTTTTGTGGTGATTAGCAAGGCAAACTACATTTGAAAAGTAAAGTAGTAGCCATAATGAACTACGTTACAGAAACAGACAAAATTTAATGCATTGCACTGTAATAATTCTTCCATTAATGAACAATTGTTGACTCCTTGCAATATTGTATCGTACGACTAATTGACACAGCAATAAATTTAGGAACAGAACGGACCGAAGAATAATTAAAGTGGTCCGATTTTATAGTGTACAAATACAATTTCAAATCATGCATTCAGTCAGGGAATACTTCCAATGTTCTTCTGGGGTCCCCGTTTTTGCAGGGATCCTTTCAGCAGGCAACCAGAGCCCTCATGCGGGCCCGGAGCTGGCGTGGTAACAAGGTAGCCCGGATTGGTGTCTTGACCTTGTCGGGCCATTCTCACCTCCTCCTGGTTGGTCTGGACGAGGACAATAATCTGACAACTCTCCTGAACCGTTCCAACCGTCCCGCAGAGTAACTGCTTTCTTTCCTGAATGTTCACTCTTGTCTCTGTGCTTTTGTTTTAGTGCAAGGACACTTGCTTCTATATGTGGGGGGTGATGTGACAAACAGACAAATTCTTCTTCCCCCCTTCTTTAAACTTTAAATTCTTTCTATTCTTCCTTTAAATTAATTACTGTTTTAGTCTTAGTTGGCATGTTTCATGCCCCAGTTCCTTTAATTCCGTATTGTTTCGTACCACCTACGCCAACACAGATTAAACTTTTAAACTTTTATAACATCTACTCTTTTCTATCAGTTCAGTCGGCAACTTCTCTTCAGACGTGCGGCATTCTCTCTAAACTTCGTGCTAAAGCAACACTCTGCGATTTCAGTGAATCGACGTGATACCAGAAACTTAAATATTTCATAAAGGTCCATATATTTGTCACAATGCTCTCCACTAGAGTTAATCTCAGCTCTGCCCTAGAGCTCCTAATCTTAGTCTCGACCGAGACTCATTGACTACTTGTCTATACTCTCAGTCTCTTCTGAGACTTCTTTTCGCGTATCTACTGCTTGTGCTACTTCGAGTCTCGACTGAGACTGTTTCTATTTCACCCTCACTAGAGGCCGTTGGTACAATGAACTGGTGACTGGGTTCTTGACTGTTCGCCATTAAGCCAACTACCACTCGCTCCGTTACACATCTTAGGACGAGCAGAATTCCGTTAGACTGCCTCGGAATAGCTAGCACAGTTTTGATGGCTTTCTGGCCACCACGTAACTGTATCTGGTAACTGTATAATTAAGTCAGTCTCATAAAGGCCAGCTCATCTTTCGTCGTCGTCGTCGAATTAAGTGACCGATCAGGATCCACTCCTATACTCTTGGTATGAAACCTCATGCTTTATCTCATCAGCCATATCCGTATGCATTCCACAGAGTGGGAGGCTGGAGGGAACCCGTAATGGCCCTTCGGCTTAGCCCGCTTTCGGCTCATAGGCGTGGCCGAGGAGCACAGCATTTTTCGGCGCTGCAGGTCTCTAGTGTAGATGAGGGGAGTCATGAAGCAAGCCACGAGAGGTGTGATCAATTAACGTACTTGACTTGTTTGTACCCAGCACCCTCACAAGGAACTAGGTTGGTCACGTTGCAAGAGTATTGGTTGATCCCAGTTGCAGCTCCGCGCCCTACGCTTGACGAAAAGTCGATTAAGGGTTTTTAGCGTGCACTGGGCCCAGTAAGGCAGCACAAGGGGCCCACCGATTTAACGCCTCATGCGATCGGCGGAGCTGTAGCCTAACTTTCTTTCTCGAGGCAACAATGCAACGCCATTTTAGTTAAGGTGGGAGTCAAACCTCGGACCTTTCGATCCTAAGTCCAAAGCCTTAACCATTCGGCTACGAGGCTAGCTCATTTCTTAAATCGTCCTCCTGACCATTTGTTACTAAGTGCTTCGATTTTCTCTTTACGAAAGCAGTGATTTTAAAACGGAAATGGGACGACTTTTACGACTTCTTCAAGATTTTGCGAGAATGCTTAGTAATGAGTCCACTTATTCTTACTTAAGTAATAATCTCAGAGTATTGTATGCACACTAGCAGGCGAAGCTCCAGCTGAAGGGCGAACCGTACGACTGCCATTCACGAGGTCATCGCGTGGAAGTGAACTCACAAATTTCTGTGAACACAGCCAGCAGTGCTGCCACAGCGTGAAGTACAACTGTACTGCAAGGTGCAGCGAGCAATTCCATTGCATGGTTAGGTTACACAGAGCCAAGTTACAACTCTTATTTTGGATTTCCATAAAAAATAAAAGACAGGAATGAATAACTCTTTAAAATATGCATTTGTCTAAATAGTTGTACTTAAAAATGTTTTCTATAGCCCAGTTTTACTCCATTGAACCTACAGTAGGTATGTTTATTTCAAACAATGACTTAATAAATCTAAAGCTAAAATCAGCTTAAAATCTAAATCAACAATTAAGGCGGATCGTGGTAAACTGCCCATAGGTAATCAGGAAGGGAGGAAAATCTGCCTTCAACGGGGCGCGGTTAGGGGAAATATAAATGGTTCTCCAGAGCGGCACGGGAGAGCCCAGAGTGGCGAAGGCGGAAAGACGGCAAAAAGCCATGTTTAGCAATTGAGGTCGGGGGAACAAAAACAAAAACCGAGTGGCAGTGGATCAAATATTATGAGCACAACACAATTTTATTTGATCGGGACACTGTAGTGATCATAGAGGATGTGCCTGAGGGGAGACATACGAAAACCAAACTATTAGATAAACGCACTACCAGGATTGGGAAGAGCATTCGCGGGGAAACTCTGGGGGAAACAAACATGGTGCGAACAACGCAACGCACCGATATAATGTTGTGTAACTCATTTTGAGCCTACCGAGCCCGAAAATCCTTCATAGGACACACAAGAAAATTTTTGGCCGATTCCACAGTTTTGAGAAATCCATGTTCAAAAATTTTTGGTCTATATTCAGCCTGTCAGATGTCAGTATGTCAGAAAGTTTTCGCTATTATTTCCGGATTTTTACTAGTTTCGTACTCTCACGAGAATCTGCAGATTATAAGCTTTAAAATAACGTATAAAGCTCTTTCTAACTCACAAAATTGCGATAGTTATGGCGTTTCAAAAATTACGCACAAAAGCACTGCACAAAACGATACCAGCACCTTAAGGGGGGTCCAAATTTTGGCCATTGTTTATACTTTCTCCGATCTCGCTGATTTTTGCATATTTGATGGTCTAAACGGTATATTTTAACGAGTTTTGAAAATTAAAGTCGTAAGTGGAACGGTTGTCGAGTTATTTCCCTTCAAAGTTGTTGTTGATTTTTTCTTTTTCTGAATAAACAAAAATAAAAAAGAACGCGCTGATTTTTGTTTTTTGATTTTTCAACATCCCGAAAAATCAAATGATCGCGCAATACACTGACACTTAAGTTATCATCACCAAAAATAGTAAATTTCAAAAATTTGAAAAATTTTAATTCTTGAAAATTTAGCTTTTGAATTTATTACTTTTGGTATTCTCCAATACCACAATAGTTTGAAAGTTAAATTTAAAATATAAAAAACTTTGGCTCCAGACTATGCTAACAACATCTCGAAACACAATTTTTTACAAAATATACACCGAACAAATCTGAAAATTTGCTAACTTCCTTATTTTCCCCAACAAAATTTGTATTTTCGAAATTTTGAAATTTTAAATTTTCAAATTTGGATATTTCATTTTTCGTAATTTTCGACCGTTAATCTAAGGTTTGTATCAATTTTAATGTTGACGTAGTTAAATAATATTTTTGCATGAACTAACGTTTGAAATTGAGAACCTACTCAGAGTTGCTGACATTTTTATCTGGGACAAAAGGTCTTTGTTTCATGGGAACATGGGGCAAGGACGTTGGCCCATATGTGTACGGGACAGAAATTCTTGCCACATATGCACACGGGGCAAAGAACGTGCTCCATATGCATATGGGACAAACTCTCTTGCACCATATGCACATGGGGCAATTATGCACATCGCATATACGTATACCACACACATAACATATATACCACTCGTCGAGCACTATCCGCTTCCCACAAAATAGTGCCATGTAGCACTATCAAGTTTGTGTTCATAAAGAAATAATGAAAAACGCCTGCCTGCAGTCACTAAGGCCGTAGCCTTAATAGTCCGAACAGGAGAGAGCCAATGGGCGCTGTGAGCGCTCTTACCCAGAGAGAACAAATCTCCTGAGCTCCTGCCTGGTTGTCCAAGAAGGACAGCCAGCTCGGCTCTATCTGCGCTGCAACATATCCAGAGAAGGTTTTATCAAAACCTCTCTGACTGTGCTATGCACAGAAACAGGACTGCAGTGGCCAGCGGATCTCCGTAGAGATACAAACAGCATTTACGTCAAGAAAATGAAGTAAACGCTGGCCAGCAGGCGGATCCACGAAGGATACAAGGATAATCATAACGAAATAATGAAAAACGCCTGCCTGCAGTCACTAAGGCCGTAGCCTTAGTCCGAACAGGAGAGAGCCAATGGGCGCTGTCAGTTTTTTCTGGCATGTTTGGCAGTGGCATGGCAATGGCATGGTTTTCTTAAAATCTTCCTAATTTTTTAAACATCCTCCTTGCCCTGGTGCATTCACAGAATGGTACCATTAATATGTGAAGTTTTTGTAGTGTGACC